>JAOVVA010000002.1:14659042-14678590 GCA_028565275.1 Leiocassis micropogon | reverse complement strand
GCGGTAGTGTTTTTAAAGGGAAAGTAATCGAAATAATCGACCTGGGAAAATTTGATCGATTATAGGTTCTGAATGTCAATTTCGATTACTTTTCGATTAATCACCCAGCCCTACATTCAACTAGGGCAGTTAATCAAAAAATTCATCCAAACCAACATTCAGAACCTCTAATCGACATATTCTTGCCCATGTCAATTATTTCTCTTCTTGAAATTCTGCTAGTGTTTTTTATTTATTTATTTTTATTTATTCTGTCAATACTTTCCCTTTTGTGTTCATGTACTGACCCCTTAAGCACATACTACTGTATTTCGTAATAATTCTAGATTTAAAAGTTGAGCATATTTACAGTACAAACATTGTCAATAAAATAACAATAATAATAATAATCTTTCATTAATTATAATGCAAAAAGTAAAATGTTCAATTAGTTAATTAGTATTAATTGATTTTAGGCCATATCAGCCAATACTACATTCAACACACTATATTTTACATTACAGTAGAAGTAGAAATATTAGCAGGATGCAGTTCAGGGTGTAGACGGAGCGGAACAATTATGAGATATAATAAATAACAGCAATGATATATGTATCATAACCAGAACATCAACAAATAACCTGCTGAACGTGATATTACTGTGCTTAATTGGCCAGGCAATTCGCTTAAAATTAACCAATAGAGAATCTATGGGCTGTTGTCAAGAAGAAGATGAGAAACACCCAACACCTGACCCAACAACAGACGAGCTGGAGGCTGCCATCAAAGCAATCTGGTCTGAACTAAAGCCTCAGAAGTGCAGTATAATCGCCATGACACACTGATGCAGTAGGATCCCTCACCAAGTAATGACTGCATAAACTAACATACTTTTCAGAAGTTGGACATTTCTGTACTGTAAATCCTTTTTTTGTTTAATCTTAGGAAATATCCTAATATTTTGAGATACTGGATTTTGGATTTAGTCTTTTAGCTGCTCCCATCAAGGAGTCGCCACAATGAACCATCAGCTCTGCACACAACTTGGCACAGGTTTTACGCCAGATACCCTTCGTGATGAAGCTTTCTGATTTTATCCAGGCTTGGGATTGTGGCTGGGGTTTGGGAACTGGGTAGGAATTGAACCCGGGCCTTGAGAATGGCAGGCGAGAAACCTCCCACTGAGCCACCAATGCCCAATCTAGATTATATGATTGCTCAATTCTTCTGAAAAATTAAGGAAAAAAAAAAACTACTTTCCACATATTTTAAAAAAGAGAGCAAAAACGCCTTACTGTTGAACAATAAATGGCAAAAGCTAATTTCACAGACATGGTCAAGTCAGTCTTAAAGGTTAATACCGCCAGGCTGTGTTTCTTCTTGTACCTTCAGAGCAGTTTCGATGTTTCCCATTTCCGCGTAACACTCTCCTATCTTCCGATTGGCTACTGCACAGCCGATGACGTCACGCAGAGCCTCAGACAGCGCCAGCTCCTGCCGATGCTCCTCTATGGCCGCCTGGTAATCACCTGAAGCACGGAGACACACACATGATCATCAGTAGGAGAATACACAGGCAGATCTGAGAACCATTAGGAATTATATCTGGGGTTCTTGGATGATTTCCCATCTTACCATTCTTGGCTAAAAGTTCTCCGAGCTGATTGCACAGACTGGCCTCCTCCTTCAGGTTATTAGAGATCTGCGCTTTGCTTTTGGCTTTCTGCAGCTCTACATTGGAAAAAAAAAAAAAAAAAAGATAACGTGACGTCCTACACATAAATAAACACATATATCTCTGTTGAACAAAGAGATCAGTGACTGATGTGTTGTCTAATCCGTCAACGTTACTAATCAGCTGTAAAGAACCGAGTTAGTCATGAGATATGTAATACATAGACACGTGCATTAACACATGAGCGACCTCGTAACATCATTTATCCAATGTTAATATCTAATCTCTTCTGATCGTTACATATTGCATTAACAGGAAGAACTTACGCTTGATCTCTTTCGCAGCGCTCATTGTGCTAGTCTGCTAGCCGGACAGACAAATCAATAACAAGACAAAACAAAAACAGCAACTGGCATGTTCAAGATGCGACTGTACTTCTTCTGAAATCCCAGTGTTTTCTAAACAACCAGAGGATTCAGGTATGACCGCGATCAAGCGTCGGTAAATGAAAATATCACTCAGTGTAAAAGCATCTCTCCGTGCCTGCTTTGGTCTACACTCCGTTCACACCGAGGCGCCAAGAACAGCGCCGAACGCTGATTGGCTGTTTACACTCCACGTGACTGGATAAGGGTCATGCTACGCTCCTCCTCCGCCACCATGCCTAAACAAAAACGACGTTAGTAAAGGCAAATGAATCTTGTTTTTCTAGTTTACATTTAAAGCAATTTTAATATACTGGTTCCTGTAAAAATAATTTTCCTATATAAGATACAGGCTGTCTGAGATCGCATCTTTCCTATTTCCTACAAAAATCAATGTTTCGTATTCATTTATTCATTCATCTTCTATAACACTTATACTGTTTACAGGGTCGCAGGGAGCCTGGAGCATATCCCACTACACCAAGTACAGGGTGCCAATCCATCGAAGGGCACACACGAACTTTCACACACTCACTCACTCATCGTCTATACCACCTTATCCTGTATACAGGGTCATGGGGGCCTGCAGCCTATCCCAGGAGACTTAGGGCACAAGGCAGGGTACATCCTGGACAGGGTGCCAATCCATCGCAGAGCACACACATGCACACACTCATACTCACTACAGGCAATTTGGGAGCACCAATTAGCCTAATCTGCATGTTCTTGGACTGTGGGAGGAAACCGGAGGAAAAGCACAGGAAGAACTCCACGCACACAGACGCTGAGGTGGGAATCGAACCCTCGACCCTGGAGGGGCAAAGCAATAGTTCTGCATGTTTCCCTTGGTTTCAATAAAATTTTTCAATTCAATTTTATTTTTATAGCGCTTTTAGCAATTGTCATAGTCTTTACACAACCAAAAGAAAGGATGGAATTCCTCCAGGTACTCCAGTTTCCTTCCTGTGTACTGTGTACTTCCACAGTCCATGGATGCATAATGCAATATATGTGTAATGTAAAGTAATTGGCATTCCCAAAATTGCCCATTGTGTGTATGTGTGCCCTGCAATGGACTGGCACCCAAGGTGTACACCGCCTTGTGCCCAAATTGTCCTGGGATAGGCTCAGGGCCCCGGCAACCCTGCTTACAAGATAAGTGCTGTAGAACATTAATGCATGAATGAATGAATAATACTATCATTATTTATGAGAATCATAGAGCTTTTATACCATTGACAAAAACTATTTTTTGGTTAATACATTACACTTGTACTTTTAACAGTCAGGCTGTCACTGTCCAGGGAAAAGAAAGAGTAAACAGCTATCAGGCAGGACAAGAAGGACACATACAGTATGTTTGAATGCTGTTCATAGGTTCAGTTTAGCATTCAACAAAATCATTCACCACATCATTGCACCTGATTACAAAGCTGAGCCTGCTGGGCTCAAACACCTCCCTCTGATCCTGGATCCTAAATCTTCTGACTAAGAGACCTCAGTCAGTCTCGATCACAAGCAGCACCTTCAGCACCACCTAACTAACCACTGGGGCCCCCAGGTTTGTGTGCTCAGTCCACTGCTATTCACTCGACTTACTCTTGACTGTGCAACAATGCACAGCAAGATTCACATCACTGATTTTTGTCAGTGACACAACTGTGGTGGGTTTCATTCACAAGCAGAGCCAGCCCAAGGCATAAGCAAACTAACCGGCTGCTTAGGGCCACCAGGGGGGCCCCAAGAGCGACAGTTTTTTTTTATATGTCAAAGGACAATGGTAATTATACAAAAATGCAATATTCAATGGAAAGAAAGCAACAACAATGCAATATTAAAAGGAAAAAATGCAATATTATGTTAACGGGCTGTAGGATGCAAGCACAGCCAGAATGTATGCACAATCAGACTGTGATTATTGGAGATGATTAAAGAGGCAGCAGCATTGCAGCAAAACCATCATAAATATCACAAAAAAGGGCAATATCCCTTAGAAAAGAAAAAAAGAAGAAAAGCGAAGAAGAGAAAAAACAGCAAGATAAAGGTATGTTAATAAGAAAAATCATGTAAACTAAGGTATGTTGTGAGCTAAAGTTTCTGACCAGTTAATTAACAGCCTAGGTTGCTTATCTTCTTATTTTAGGAAAGTTCATGTTTAAATAAACATCCTTAAATAGACTTGACATCTTAATGTATTATAATTTAACAAATAATAATAACAGCTTAATATTATTTACATCAGCCTACCTTCGGGTTCTTTGCTATTAGATTCCAACATCATTATGCCTCAGTTAGCTAGTTACAGATTAAGAGTTGTTTTAATGTGTGCAGATGTCTTGCTGCTGTGTAATTTATGTTGTTAAAATAGCATTATGTTCCATCGACTATACTCTTATGAAACTTCCCTAGGAGCACTGTTGAAACTTTTTGGAGGTGGAGCACAACCAACTGTTAGATTTATACTGTGCGAATAATCAAGCATTGACAAAAGTCAATTGTATTGGCGGCACAGAGGGGCCCCCAAATAAAATTCTGCTTAGGGCCTCATAAAGGCTTGGGTCAGACATGTTCACAAGATTGATGAATAGAGGAGCCACCACTGTGGATTACAACATGCACACTTAACACAAACTCTAATGGTAACCATTAGAAAAATATGGTACCATATTGGTCATTTGCAGTTTTTCTACAAACCAGCAGGTTGTTCGCATTTAATACATTATCATTATTACTTTGGAATATATTCACAATGGAACTGTGTACTGGCCAGAACTGCACACTCTTCTTTTTATACTCTGTAGTCACTCACTGCTTTAATATAAATTGTACTCTCTTACGCTGTTTGCACAAATTTGCATGAACAGTCCTGTGTTGTTAAATTGGGTTATGTGCAGTCTCATGTAGTTCTGTGTTGTTTTATGTAGCACCATGGTCCTGGAGGAACTTTTTCATTTACTGAGTACTGTATCAGCTTTAGATGGTTGAAATGAGAATAAAAGCTATTTGATATAAGATTCTTTGTATACAACCTTTCCTTTTGATCAACATAAAATTAGCATGAGACAGAATCAAATGTTCAATTAGCTTCCAAATTTTAATAAAGAATTTTCATATAACACACATATGTATAGAAAATACAGCACCAGCTTTATCAGTACTTTCTGTACATTGCCTTATTATTGCACATATTATTATTTAGAACTGTGACCCGTGAAGAAAGAAAAATAAATAAATGATGCTCATTCACTTCAAAGTAAAATAGTAAAGCATCTTCCTTTCTCTTGTTTAGAAACAAAAGCTATTTAACTAGTTCACATTAGTCAGCCTTAGAAAATATTTCTGCATGTTTTACCTCTATGAATAATATATAAACACAATAACAGAAAAGAATCTTGCATTTAATCAGCCATAAGTGTGAGAACAAGGCACTGCTTGGAGAACTCTATTCACATTGACATAAACGTCAGACGTTTATTAGCCCCGGTCAAACTGGAGATGTGGCAGATTATTCACATTATAATTCTGATGTCTACAGTCACAGGTGGTGTGTCTTGAGGGTTATGTTGGTGAGGCAAGTTGATCAAGAAGTTCCATATAAAGGGCTAAACGCTGAGTCAGGGGGGCATTCTTTTCTGCTCGCAACAGCTTGGAGTAGACCTGCTTGTAGACCTTCACCTGCTCCTCCTCTTTACTGCTGCTTGTACAGAAAAACACACAAGCCCATATGCATGATCCGTTAGTATGGGGAATGTGTGTTATTGGTCTACATGTGTTAACTTTTACTTATGTTTAAACACATTACCCAATATACAGTATCTTAAAGTGTATTCGCTAGCAAATCTGGCTCACAACATTAAACTAACTATAGCTATACTAGAGAGGTATTGTCTTAGACAAAATTCTGTTACCAGATGGGCAAGCCGAACGAGCATCTACCATGAGGTGAACCAACTGGATTTTTAATATTACACAATAACATTTATGCTATTTTTGCAGATGCCCTTAACCAGAGCAACGTACACAAAAAGTATTATATATAATTTTTGGGGAAATTCTCCTCAGTGGACTAAAAAAGGTTTTCTCCTGCTCACCTGAGTTTGCGTTTGCTAGTGGTATTAAGTTTAATCAGCTGAAGCAGCAAAAAAGAAATACTGGGCTCAAAGATGCCCATAAGCTTCACCACTTCCTGTGTGTTTAACCCTGTAGTAGAGGCAGGGCTATCTTCAGGGGAATCATCAGGATTGGTCATGTCTTCTTGTACCACTGCCTGCAGACACAGAGATCAATTCTCTTAAATGATGTAATGAAAAGAAAAAAGTTTCTATTTGTGTCCCGGATGAGCTCAAATTGTAGTGCCATACCTCTTTTTGCTGTTGCTCCTGCAGCTCCTTACAGATTAAGCTAAAGGCATGGCGAGCCTCGAACATTACTTCCAAAGCACCTGTAAGTGTTTTCAGTTTCACTGCACTACTACTCTGTCCTAAAACATATAAGGACACAGACATATACACACAGATTAACATATCTAGGACATGCGAAAGAAATGCTTTATGTATTATAAGAAACAATATAATAATGCAAATACGTTAATTACTTGCCCTAACCCAGAAAAAAATATTATTGTAAAACTAAGTTAACAAAATAGTTTCACTAACAATGTGAGACTGACCTGCCATGGTAAACTCAGCGAAGGCCACCCGCTCCAACAGTGTGCGCAGCAGCTCACAGGGGGCATCACTCAGACTAAGGAACAGACGCACTGCTTTGGAGTAATGCAGCTCTGCTAGAGACCTATGCTGCTTTCGTACACTCTCATCACCCACCTTAAATGAATGCACACACACACGCAAATATTATATACATTTTATGCACTGACTATTGGTAAATATTATACCATATAACTCTGACCTTATATACCTTGTTCTTTATTAAAACACATTTTAAATCCTACTTAAAAAGCTTTGTTCTTGTTCAAGTGGAGAAGTTATCGAGTATGAACAAACATCATAAGCATGGTGCACTGGTAAGTGTTCTGAACACCACGGTTAATCTGTTAAGGACTGAACACACTTACCTGGTTACGGAAGCAGCTGTGGTACATAGATGCTAATCTGTGGTGAATGGTCGCTGCTCTGTACTGATATAGTGGCTGGCGGGCTGATTCTGTCTGGAGATCACAATATTTTAGAGACTTCATCATAGCCTCTGTGACTTCCCTCTCAACCTGAAACAAACACACACAGAACATACAGTATAAACATGCTTCCACAGTGCACACAAAAATACTTCTGCATTATCATCATATATAATCTAATGGATATGTGTAGGTTTGTGTATGTCACCTGCTCCTGAGCTTTGCGGGACAGTGGAGCATAGTCCTGCAGGAGTGTAGCCAAGGTGAAGTATGTGGTAGAGAGCTCCCAGTTCACTGAATCCCACACTGCTGCATGGCTCTCTCTACTGCCCAGAACCTTCATTGCCCTCTGATAGTAATCAACTGCCTATGTATAGACACACAGGGAGAAAGAGACATCACACTTTACTTAACAAAACTAATGTAATTGAGAAACTTATTTAAGCAATATTAAGAGAGCTATGCAATAGAATTGACCAATTCATTTCAGTTGCAACACAGACTAATCGTTGCAGTCAGCAGTGGAACTAAATAAATAAATTAAATTTCTTGGATAAAAAGTCTGTTTATTGTAATGGGGAAAAAATCTCAATAAATGAAGAAGCGGTATTTATTCTTCAAATGTTGTTTGCAGATAAAATTCCATTCTAATAAAATTCCAGTCCTGAATCACACATCTACATTACATCTATATATACACATTAGTATATTACGTTATACCGAGCTATTCTGTGTGACCTTGTACCTTGTTGTAGTAGAGAGCCTCCTCAGGTGAGAACTCTCCTCGGCTCTCTTCTGTAGTCATGGTGCAATGGGCCTGTGCGCAGATCCGCATCAGTCTGCCGATGTTACAGAGTAGCAGGGCCTTGTTTACAGAATCTGAAATGGCCTCAAAATTCTGCATGCCTTTCTCAAAACAAGAGAAGCTCTTCTTCCACAGCTCCTGCTCTGCTGAACACACTGACTTCCGTACTAAGGTGCAAACACAGCAAAGGGAGAGGAAAATACAATGAAAACATTGAACTATAACATTTAACAGGTTGATACCAAATCAATTGAAAAAACCTTGAGAAAGTATACAAGTATATTTTGTATGTATATTCTTTAAAAACTAAAATACTCTGTATACAAGTATACATACAAAGTGCTATCTCTGCTGCACTCACCCCCTACTTTCTCCGTCTGCAGTGCTGCAGCCTGGTTCATGTAGAAGACGCCCATCTCGTTGCGGATGTTTCCAAGCCGCTTCAGAACCTGAGCCAGCTTCTCTGGGCTCAGTTCTTTCAGACCTTCAGAGGTTAAAATGTCATGGGCTGCTTCATAGCATTTACTACTGACGAACAGTTGGTACTCTGGGTCAGTGGCCAGGTCAGTGGCCATGTTGAAAGCTGAGAGAGATCGATCATAACACAAACTGAGAAAAAAGTGCTGCTTTTTCTAATAATCCTTACGCCAGCAACTGCCTCTAAAATCAATGCAGGCAACTCTTAGTAAAGTATCAGCATCTGTGAAATATAATACCATGCCCACATTGATTTTTTTTTTCATTACCAGTGTATTATGCAGTTATTACTATTAAAAAGGGAGGCACGAATCCTCAATGGCTAGTCGTTATACAATATGAACATTAAAATAATATATTTTACAAATTGCTGCATTCTTACATAGTGTAACAGAATAAACAAATTTATTATTTTTTAAATTATTATAGCTTTTAAATAAATTGGTACATCTACTGTATATCTGTTATTATAAGCTTAGATACAAATGGTAACTGAACTGCAGTTTGACACAATTCATTAGTAGAATAACCTAAAAGAATTATGCTGTGAACATAGCGTGACATGATGTGCATGAAATATACTGTAGTAAGAGAGTGAAACCTTGGCATGAGCTCTCCCGGTGAAGGCAGTGAAGGATCTCCTGGTCATCTCTGGTCTGGTAGCTGTACTCCTCCAGATAGGCAGCTCTGTTTGAGGCATTCTGGGCCAACATCAACTGCACATCTCCACACAGAGACAGACACTGGCTGTGGAAGAGCAGCACAGACGGGTGAAGTCCGCTGCATATAGTGCAATATGCATCTACACACACAGACACACACACACATACACAGAGAAGAGAGAATTGAACATACAATCAAAACACAATTGAAAATGATTATAATACCGTGTGCTGATATCTGCATATGCTTTTCTATTCTTTGTTCTCTCACCATGACACTGCAGGGACAGTTTGATATAGCGCAGTGCACGGCCGTATTTCTGCAGGTTGGTAGCAGCCTCAGCTAGCACGTAGTAAGCTTTCGATGCTTTCAGGAAGAGCTGCAGCTTTATCTGGTGCTGCCAGGAGCCAGGCAACATACCTGAGCGCATGGGCAATTTCAGTCCCTCGCCACAGGGAGCAGCTAAACGGAAACACAGGAAAAGAGTCAACAAAAGGAGATCATAGTGAAGAAGAAAAAGAAAGCAAGAGCCAGGAGATGAAATGTACAGAAAAAGTAAAAGTATTCTAGTCAATGCTGCTAACCTCTGTCAAGCAACAGAGCGATCTCTTTCTCCACTGCTCTGGCTCCACTCTCCTCATACTTCAGAGGGATAGGAGTGCTGGGGTCGGCCGCCGGAAGGTCACTCTCCTTCTTAATACTGCTATCCACTGCCTTTAGTCCCTAAAGCACAGACAGCAACATTTTTACTAAACAGAATATTCTCAGACATATTATAGACATTGTAATCCAATCTTTTGCGCAAACAATTGTTTTAAATAAAAAGGAAAAAAAACCTCTTAAGATGTTGGAATTATAAGGTTCTTTCTACTATTACAAGGTTCACACTTTGGTCTAGAAATAGAATCATATAATTATAATCAATATTATGTTATATTACAACATATTATATTGTTATATTATATATTTATACATGTATGTTATAATTATATATTATAATCAATAATAATAATAGTAATAATAAATTAATATATAAAAGGCATGCTGCAATTTTTAATCCCTCAATAGACTCTCTCCCTTTCCTGCGTCTGCCTGCCTGGTACGAAAGTACAGCAGCATATGATATTACAGAAAGGTTGTGTTCAAATAATGAGAGCTCTCTAAAACATACTGTATGACATTTTATCAGACTGTTCAACTGTCATATATTTGTGAGCATTCCTCAAGTGGTCTTGTTATTGAACCTGTACTGCCCTGCACTTTTGTGTCCTCTACATAGTGAATGTCCTCGGATGCTCATTAAATTTAACATTTAATTTGGCAGTGTTAAATGTATTAATAATATTGGATATTTTTAATCTCGGCAGGTTTCGAAACTCATCCAATGCTGTAATAACTAAAGTATGTGACGTTGCTAGGACTCCCTGCCTGTTCAAATGCTGCCTCCTCCACATCAGATGTCAGAGTCAACCAGTGAAAGTCTTTATTATGGTCATCATTATCAGATAATGCTTGCAAAGCATACTTGGTTCATTTACATAGCTTTGGTCCATGGGGTGTTCAAATTTCAATTGATCCGCACTAGAGCTCATGTGAAATCAGGCAGAGACCTACCTTTTCGCTTGCTTGGTGCACACAGAGGCTCATATGGCAGCGTTCATACTTGTTTAGGTGAACCACACTAACAGAACAACTGCATCATAGTTCATTTTAATCAAACCAAACATGTCAAGCGTAAACACGCTGTAAGACTTTAACCCTCAACCTCAACAAGAGCAACGGCGACCTCTTTTACTTCTATACTTTTACTATACTGGTGGTATGAAATGTCCAAAATATATTTAGTGGCTTTAAATAATTTGATAGAAAAAGTAAGGCTTCAATCAATGCCATGACTCTATCAAATCCATTAATCTATTGCATTTATTTATATACAGACCCAATTTGCACAGAATATCATATGGAATTTCATATTGTACTGCGTTTTTTTAATTACCCAGAGTCTCGCTCATTTACAGTATACTGTAAACATCCTGTCTTTGGCAGCAGGACATTAAAACACTGATTCAATCAATAACGCAAGACAATTGTAGAACTGAGTGATCCCACCTTGAGCACATAGCCAAGAACCAGTCTACATTTCTCTTCTTTGTCTTGGGACACAGGAAACGAACAGTTGGGCTGGTTGGGAGACAAAAGTTAGAGAGAACAATAAGGTGTGCATACAAATCCTCAAAGCATGATATCTGTGCATCACCCAACCTAATATACATTAATATAGATACACAAACTTCAACTATTTAGGTCTAAATACAAAATCGTATACTGTATAAGAAAAAAAAAACAAAAAAACATGCAAGGTTATAACCAGCTCCTGCTACGTAAAGATCATAGGCATACCCTTATCTTGTGGGTTGATGTGTACTTCTCTGGGACAGACAGCTCCTCCACTGATTTAATTACAGCCACAGCCTTGCAGTCCTCTGGATGCTGAGATGACATGCTGTATGAGCAGCTGTCATCATCTTCATCAACCTCATCATCCTCGTCCTCACTATAGCTGTCCTCTGAACCGGCGTTGCGCAGAGACTCCTCGTTGCCCTCCTCCTCACTTGAGTCATCCAGATAAAACAGTTCTGACAGCATGTAGTGAGCTGAGGCAATAATCTAAACAACCAGAATAGAAACATGATGAACCACTGTTCTATTAATGAGAAGCTGCAACAAAGGGTATAGCGAGACACACAGTGTGTGTACCTGTGAGTGTTTCTCCTCATGCAATAGCTTAACACAATTGAGCAGCAGAGTTCTGATGGTCCCATAGTGTTTCCTATTTTGGTTCTTTTTCAGCATCATATTGCTTGCCACCCTGCAAGTTAGAACGAATCAGCTCTTTTCAAATCTGTTAACAACACTCTCCATAAGAACCCAGAAAACACAAAGCACTAAAGTGTACACTGTGAGATAGGATGCTTAAGATGCAATACATACTTATAAAGTAGCACTGCCACTGGCAAAGTGAAAGGGTTCTGACATTTCTCCTCAGGTGCCTCCTCACACAGCGTGGTTAGGTCATACAGCTTTACAATATCACTCCCACTGGCTAAAAGTCAAAGTAAGATACACTCAGATGTTTTCTCATGTTTGAACACAATCTTTAAAGACAAACATATTGGCAAATTGCATATATACTATTATATATATTATTATAAATATTACAAAGAAATGGAGACGTTAATGTTCTTAAACTCACCTTTGAAGAGCCAGTATGTGTGTCCCTCTTTGGTACAATTGGATTTAAGAAAAGAAAGGATATTCTGAGCAATGTCTTTCACCACCCTAGTGGAAAATGTAGAATTCTCCAGATCCGGGATGTCCTCTGTCTTTATCATCTCATATTTCTGTTAATAAGAATAGATACAAAAGCTGTACATACAGTATGTACATGTACTAATATGAACAATGATATAGTACTGAATACACTCAAACTTTACCTGCACTATGCCATTTACGTGGAAACACATGACAAGCTCTGGTACGTTGCACATCAGATTGTCCAACCAGTAATCAATACCAGTAAGAATGTTGATCGGTTTGTTGTTGTCCCTAAAAACACGTCATATTTAACCCAAAATAAATAAAGACACAATGGTAACTTTTACACTAAAGAAATAATAACTTAAACAATGTAAGTGGTGTAACAGACCACAGCTTACGCAGTTATTTTAAATAGAATCCAGTTACAGATTGTGTACTTTTGTTTATTAGAGCTTGATAAGGAAAACCACACTGCTACGCAGAGCACTAAATTATTTAATTATAAGCCAGCCAATTACATCCCATTAAGTGCTCTGCATCTAGAAAAAAGTCATTACAGAGAAACAAACAAACAATAAACATATGATCAAATATCTAAAACTATAAACACCGTTACCATAGGACTAGAGACAGGGAATCTGACCTGAGCCGCAGACTCACTGCTGGGTAACGGCCCCCTCCAAAAATGGGCATGTTGGATCCCACTAGCATGTGGATGTCTTCAAAAGTCCAGAGGATGTTCCGCACAAAGTCATTTTTTAAACCCTGCATTCATAAGAGAGAAGCACAGCTACATAATACTGTTAAGCCATAAAATGTACCACAAACTGCTTTATTATGCCTTGGATTAAGAATAAGAACGTGGGCCTTGAATCAAGACTCCCACTTCATTGATGTATGAGCCCATTACCTGGCTGTTCTCTCTTTCATTAAAAAGTGTCGGCAGGTTCTGTTCTTTAGGACATGAGGTGACGTGGCCTAGCGCATACGTGTTTTCCACTCGCTCCTACAAAATAAAAGAAAATATCAGAAAAAATATAACTTCTAACCTTCCAAAAGCAGTGACCTTAAATGGGGTCCAGGAACCCCAAAGGAAAACAATTGTGCAGAATAAGAGAACACACTTATGTGTGTTAAAGCTCCCTTTATTTCTTTACATAATCCCCTGCTACACTAATGTTCTCAATCCAGTGTTTGACTAGTGCTTGGATACGATCAAGTTAGAAAGTTTTTTTTTTAGTACGCAAGTGCCATGATCAGACTGCTCTTCTTAATGTGCAAATTGTACTGGCGAATGATTGTGTGTATAGTTTCCACAGACAGATGGGTCTTCTCTGCAAGTTGGCAAGAACTCATCCACCGTTTTTCAAGGATCAGGCGTTCCACTCAATTAATGTTCACAGGAATGACTGCAGTCAACCCGGCCCACCTCAGCTCATTCACAGACGTACAGACTTCTTTAAAATGGTGAGTCTCACCACTGTACCATGCTGGATGTCTTTTGTAAAGGCCAATCGGTTTTACTCCTTCATTAATGAGAAATTTCATCACAAAGTGACTTGAATCCCCCTTGTAATAGGTGCATAAACATCATCAACTTGGACCCAGTGTGTTTCATCACAATGTTCAGGAATAAAAAGCTCAGGCATAAAAGGGAAAATAAGCTCTAATAAATGGACAAAATATCACTGTACAAAGTTCAAAGTGTTCCCGGCTCTTTCTCTCTCTCACACACGATAGAACACCAAGAGATTACCTGTTTAGGAATAGAGGACTGGTCTGAATCGGACGTTGAGCTGCTGAAGGTAGCAGGCCAGGATGGTCCATATTCTGAGCTTCCACAAGCTCCCTCTGCTTCAGCACAGCTGTCTGACTCTGAGGACACAGGCTCTGCAGCACCATCTCCATTAATACTGAAAGACAGGACACACCTCTTATTATGGGTGATGAAAGATGATAAACATTGGTGCAATATTCCATGTAACACTGGAACTCACCTATAATAAAGGAATTTAGAGAGGATGGCCTTTTCATACCAGTGCTCTTTACTTTTCTTCTTTCTCTGCCACTTCTGGTCAATGAGTCGCTGGTAAAATTCTTTCAACCATGTCCAGTCTCCAGTCTACCAAAAGAAAATGACATGCTATGAACCTTTGGAATTAAAACTTGCGAGCAGTTAGACAATCTCTCACAGTGTTGTCCATGAGAGAAATAAACTGAAAAGAAGCTTCTAAGGAGTGAAGATACTATTGAAAGAGGACAGACTCACGTGTGACGATCTCATGAATAGTTCTTGAATATCGAGCTCATCTAGCAGCAGAGTCCTGCCCACACGATGCACTGCCATGCTGACATGAGACTTACTGTACGGGATCTTCAGCAGTTTCTTTATGTTCTGGCAAAGTTATGAACACACATCTCTCATTCATGTAGCTCTATATATTCACTATATAATCATGATAAAAGACAAACAGAACTCACCTCAGAGTCAGACACCACATCAACATCGTTGCCGATGGAGTCAATAAATTCATAAGCCATACCAAAACTAAAACAAAAAAAAGTGCCACATGATTCAAAGTTATAACTAATGTATACAACTAAGTATAATAAATTGTTTAGACACTTAATAATGTTGTCTGGTTTATGTTTTAATGCAATATAATACCACACCATTTTTCTTTGTCATTATACTCAACAAGTGAGATACTGTCTAAGTTATCAAACGTTATTGATGACAAAGTGTGGAAAACAATAAGGAAGAAATTTAACGCCTACCTGAAGTAAAATAAATAATATATAATAATTATAAATGTTGAACCATTTAGTTTGGTGTCAAATCTTTAAAATGAAAAAATGAAATATGGCTTTGGATATATCAAGTATATAAAAATATAAGAATTATTAGAGGATGACACGGCCAAAATAAGATGCACACACTAGGATTTCATTCAATCACCTTTAGCTTTGATTATAGAACACAATGTGGTGGGCAGTTCATATGTGAAAATAATTCCCAGGACCCTTCTTTCGTAACTAGGGTCCTGGAATATGGCAGTGCAATCAGGGAAGAAAAACTTGTGTTAAAAATCTGGGTAAAAATGTGATACCCAGGTAATTCAGTACATTCAGGTCAGACTTAATTTTATTGAGACAATGATGCTGGGCCTAGTGGGCCCAACTGAAGCAAGCCCAGATCATAACACTGCCCCCAGAGGCTTGTACAGTGGACACTATGCATGGTGGGCGCATAGCTTAATGCTCTTCCCTTCTTACCCTAATGCACCCATCACTCTGGAATAGGGTCAATCTAAACTCATCAGACCACATGACCTTTATCCGTTGCTCGAAAGTCCAATCTTTTTATTCCCTAGCAAATCAAAGCCTTTTTTTCTTATTAGCTTCACTAACAAATGGTTTTCTTATGGCTACTACTTAGTCCCAATCCTGTGAGTTCTCATCACACTGTGTGTGTATGGAAATGCACTTATTTCACTATTAAACAAAGCTATGGTTTTTATTGCTGATATTTCTACCATGCAACTTCACCAAGTGTTTAAGTTCCGACCACATTTCTTGCAGTGTATTTGGGGTGTTCATGTTACCAACATTAGACATTAGGTTGTCTAAGGCTGTCCCAACATTAGACAACTATTAAGATCTTTTATTCTTATCAGGTGCTTTATGTAAAAATGGTACTTTTAGTCAAAAAGCATGTGTGCTAAGGTACTAACAAAAACATTCATTATGACCTGATCTGGTTTATAAATCAACTAGACAAATAAACAGTAGAGACTATTGTGTGTAAAAGCTTGGCAGTTATAGACATTCTCAAACTAGCATATCTAGCAACAACAGTTATGCCATGTTCGAGATCACTTGGATGACAACCCTTTCTCCATTCCGATGGTTGATGTAGACATAAAGACCTAAAGCTGTTGCCCTGTATCTGCATGAATTTATGCAAAACTATCATGTGATTGGCTGATTGGATAATTCCAAAATTGATGAGCGTGTGAAGGAGGCATTAAAGCAGCCATACCTAGAGAAGGGCTTGCTTTTGCTGCTGGAGCCAAACACAGTTGTGCCGGCAGAGCCGAGCTGAGCGCTCTGTCTGAGCCAGTTTGCTGGCGGAAGCTTGAGATCAGTTTTCTCCTGAAGGAGTGCATAGGTGGCTGGAGGTGGCGCTGCAGAGTACTTCACCACAGCTCGACTCTTCACCTCATTGTTGCAAAGACATAAAACTGGCCCCTGAGAAAGAGACGACTTGTTAATCAGACTTGCAACTAAATGAATCAATCAATATTTGCAAATAAATAAAGTTAACAAACAGCTGATTGTTCAGAAAAAAATATGGTCATGCTTTATATACTGCCAGTGTAGAACTCCTGCAGGCTGAGAAAGCACAAAAATGTGCTAGAAATTGGTAAAGATGTTTTTCTTGTTTTCTAGGATTTGTAAAATGCAATCAGTTGCACTGAGCAAACAGCTTTCAGGACTGTCAGTGCTACTGTATGCTATTGAGTCAGTGTGAAGTTTCAGACATTAAATATTAATGAGTACATTTCTAAATGCTTCTCTACTAGCATGCAAAAATGCGGCTCACCTCACTGAACGTGCAACTAACTCTAGTGTAAACTAGAATTACTTTGTTAATGTTAAATGTTCACTTGCTACTTGCAAGTTTAGTGTCGCAGTGACAGAATTCTAAGATAACACACAGAGAGATTCTGTTGTTTATGAAGTCTCTGTCATGTTGTTACCTGTTTTGTGTCCTCACTGGTCGAGCTGTCTGCTTCCATTTCTTCCTGTTTGTGGTGAGGACACACAGGAGGCAAGTCCTTCCCCTGCTCTGCAGAGCTCATGTTGAACTGGACAGCACTATTCACTCAGCTCTCTCTCTCTCTCTCTCAGCCCATCCAGAAACTTCCAGATCAGGAAGCCACACCACTTCTTAGGTAACATTTACAAGCTGTCATGGTTACTGACCTAAACCTGTCTCAAACTGTCTAAAGTGTAGTTGGCTAACTTCTAAATAACACCAGTTAATAACTAAAGCTGCTTTAGAGGACACATTTTTCGCACCTAGCCCTGCATCCTAGCTAATAATAAACACCATCCCCCCGAAAGAACTGTCACATTTATCTAACCACACCGACCAAGAATATTTATCACAAATAAACACGTTACGGTGTTTACTTTTTTTGTCGCAAAAAAACAGAAAGTAATAATCGTACAGCTCGCTGGAGAAACAGTTACCATCACCACCAGTGCTGAACATGCTTAACCCGGAAGCACACGTGACGTCATACAAATGTTCTAGAAAAAGAGCGCTAATTATAAATGTAAGCTGTTTTTCTTATCGTTTATTATTAAGCAAAGTATATATATTTAACAATATAAATGTATTTATGAATATTTGGGTTTAATTTATACATATGCTGTAATCCAGGTGTTTTCAAACGTAAAATATTCAAATTCTGGAACGATTGAAACGATTCCGTCTGGACGATTGGTGATGCAATAACAAATTACTAAGTTATAAGCATATAACGAACAAAACCGATTCAAACCTATTGGGGGGGGCAAAAATAAACTCTAAACTTTAAACCAACATAAACTGAAGTATTTCATAAATACACAGCAAGTTATAATACACTACCCCCCAAAAACAAACAAATAATGTAATTTAATTAAAAAGTGCCACACACTGTTATTTCATTGGACCGCCTTTGCATTGATTACGGCACGCTCATGCAGAACATTTATTTCAGCCCAGAGTCGCATCCACTATGTTGCACTACCGCCCCCTTCTGGTCATGATCTCTCTTCTATTCGTTTCTCTCCAATATCTTGTATTGATTATGTGAAGTTTTCTTCAACACATCCCAAAAATTCTCAATCAGGTTAAGGTCTGGACTCTGTGGTGGCCAATCCATGTGAGAAAATGATGTGTCATGCTCCCTGAACCACTCTTTAACAATTTGAGCCCAATGAATAGTGGCATTAACCGTCAAGCTGGCTTAATGTTTAGCGTTGTCGCCTTGCACCTCCAGGGTTCTGGGTTCAATTCATGCCTCGGGTCTGTGTGCATGGAGTTTGAATGTTCTCCCTGGGCTTGGTGGCTTTCCTCCGGGTACTCCGGTTTCCTCCCACAGTCCAAGCCCATATTAGTCATTCAGTATATTCAGCTCGTCGGCTGACTTCATTTATGGGCACATAAAGTTGCTGAACCTCGACCTGACCAACAGAAGCAACCACAGATCATAACACTGCCCCCACAGGCTGGTAAGGTAGGCACTAGACATGATGGGTGCGTCACTACATGACCTTTTTCCAGTGCTCCATAGACCATTCTTTATGCTCCCTAGCAAATTGAAGCCTCTTCTTGGATTAGCCTTAGTTTATTTTAAGGCTACACAGCTGTTTAGTCCCAATCACTTGAGTTTTGTTCACATTGTGCACGTGGAAATGCTCTTACATTCACTATTAACATATTGGATTTTGCTTGGAAGAACAAGGTTCATTACATTAAAAAAACTGTATTAATGAATGCAGAGGGAACATGGATTTTCTTGACAATTATGAATTCTACATTTAAAATGAAATATTGGTTTAACAGTAACATCATCTTAGTTGGTGAATTACTTAAACCCACTGGTCGATTCTATGCTTTTAAAGAATTTCTCTCTGCTAATTATAAAAGAGCACATTTTCAACTTCTCTTTGTCACTGTGCCTCATGTGATGGCACACTTGAATTCAGTGGCGGTTCTACACTGAATTGCTCCCCGGGTGAGACTCCCTCCCGGCGTCCCAAATACAAAAAAATACAAAACTTTACATTTTGTACACACCACATGTTTTATTGTAGTAATACTACATGTCGTTCTGTAACAGACCAATTTTTGCAAAAAATAAATAAACTACGTACTCATAAGTTAAATAAGTTAAATAAATATACTTTGTACAAACAAATATTATTTAAGAAAAAATATAATATACAAATAAAATATAGAATAAATATAGAATAAATCACACTAAAGAAAATTAAATTATTTATTTCACTGCAG
>JAOVVA010000002.1:14628753-14658942 GCA_028565275.1 Leiocassis micropogon | reverse complement strand
AATCGACGATTCGACAATCAACAGATTTCCCCCAACGCTGTCACTCACGACCAGAAGTCAAGACTAAACCAATTCACTTTCACATCATAATCGTTTTATTACCTATTTTTATTAGCCATTTCACACAATTAAATCAATGAAAAAAGTGCAAAAAAAAAAATTGGTCTGTGTTTATAATATTTTGAATGGAATCTGCGTTATTTGTGAGAAAGTCAGGTGTCATTGACATAATTAGCCACGGTCCCTCCTTGTCCGCTTGATTTGGGAGAGGTGAACTGTACTCTGCGCCCCCCCACGTGTCATGAAATAATGCCGCCCTGGGCGGCTGCCCCGTTCGCCCATGCCTAAAACCGCCACTGCTTGAATTGTTTTACCAAATGTTGGATGTTCGGCTGCTCCCAATTAATGGTCGCCAAAGCGGACCATCCAATCCGCACACAATTCGGCGAGAAACCTACCACTGAACCACCAATGCCCTGGTCTTACAGTAATATACCTTGGAGGAGAAAGTCTGCACATTACATTATAAATAGTTTTTAATTAACAAGATAGATATTGTATAAATAAGTCCTGGAGATTTAAAAATTTAATTGAAATCCCCACTGAGCCCAACTGCTCTTTTAGTAACCCTGCTTTAGAAACCATGTCTTTTTTTTTCTAATGTGTTATTTACTGTTTCATCTTCTTTATTTATTAATTTATTTTTCCCTGTATTTATTTGCTATTTACTGCTTTTTATAATCCTCCTGGCTACATTTTGTGTTGTTTGGTTCCGAGGAAAAAAGTTCGCTGACCCTTGAACTCTATGACGGTAAAAGGTGGGGGAGGGGGACCCTGTTAGCTGACCCTTGAACTATTGTGACGTAAAACAACATATGCTCGCTGGCTGTCAACGTTGCCATGACAACAGTGTCAAACAGTGAAAGTATTATGTTTAGTCTTAATCTCGGGCCAGGATCGAAGTAACGAGCTCCAAATAGACTACAGAATTCCCAGTTTATTGATAAGGATAACGCGTTTTTCTTTCAAAGTAGGAAACATACACTTTATTTCATTGGATTATTGCATTCCTAACACGGGTCCGAGTTGTGAAAAACTCTAATGCTCTGATAAGCTCAGTGTTTGTGATGTATAGATAATTAGATATATAGATATTATTAATATTATAATATAGATATAATATAATGTCAATTTAACACGCTACATTTATGTTAAACAATTTTTATACCGTATAGTATTTATAATACCTTATTAATTACATTACAAATATAATATGTATTTTAATATACTGCATTATGTGTATTCTGTTGTCTTGGATACAAGTGTCCTAGAGAGAGCAAGGCAGTTTTAGCTCAGTGAGACTTTAGGGACTTTGGTTTCTTCACTGGTATAAATGCTACTTTAACAGATAATATGACTAAAGGAGGAAAGAGATACGCAAATATGGACCAAGATGGCAAATGGGTGAGAGTGATTTTAAAATATTGTAGCTTTCATCTGGGATGGTTATTAAGTATTCAATCAGTCCAATTCAGAAAAGCCTTTTAAAATGCAGTAATAAAATCCATATATAAAAGGTTTCCTTTTTAGGCTCTAATATAATATAAGATAATGTAAAGTAATATAATATAATATAATATAATATAATATAATATAATATAATATAATATAATATATTTTTTATAGTTTGCCCATGTTGACTCACAACAGTGTAAGGTAACACGAGAAGCCTGTACCACCACAGGAGCCATGCTATCCCAAGGCACATCACAACGCATGCAAGAACAACAGAGATTTCCCAAAAAATGTATCAGCCATGAAAAGGTTAAAGGCTTTGTGACATTAACTTTACCAAATTTTCAGGTCATGCATAATAGTACAGTATTTAGCTGGTTGTTAGTATGGGTTGATAACTGTGATTATTATGTACTATTTATCATAAACTTGCTACTAGTAAGAAATATATATATATATATAATTTTTTAGAAGACAATGAGCAGGACCTATCCATTTTCAACGCATGATAACCGAAGTTCACTGCAAGAAAGTATAGAGACCTATGACGAAGTAAGTCTGTTCACACCGTAACAAATGTACAAATATAGAGGACAGAGTAACTTTATAAATAACTTACTATAAGTTACTATATATATAGTATATGATAATAGTATGATAATATATATGTTCATATGTTCAATCAATGCTATTTAAAGATGTGACTAGAAATTTAGGTCGAGAGAGACATGGCATTAATTAGGTGAATTAATAATTAGTCAATGTGTATTTGCTTGTAGGTCTTGGGTCGTAAGAAGTGTCTGGATGACCGCCGGCAGCATAAATCTCACTTCTGTCTCTGTCATGATGGCAGTGTGTGTGCAGTAAGTTTGGGGAGCAGGGATCATTCAATATATCAGAGTGACTTTCTGACCCAGCAGAAAACAGAGAGCACAGAAGGCACACAGGGCAGCCGGCGTTTCCCCAGGAACCACCTGAAGAAGTCACAGCAGGCTGCGAAGGCCCAGTCTGAAGAGCGTTACATGTGGTTTGGAAGGCATGATATGAATCACCGCATACCTCTCAGTGTACTGGCAGCTGCCAACCTCTCCTCAGAAATAACCCATTCATAGAAAAGAACATTAAAACATTCCTGTGTGTTTTTGTTTGTTTTTTAATATTACGTTTACGGTATTATTAATATTCTAGTACCATATGAAGGCACACAGTGAGAGTACCATATGCCTGTGTAAACACATTTTATGATACATAATTAACTTTAATTATTTTTTATTAAAAATAATTGATTGTCTATTAAGCTGCAATAGCTACATTCTACCATTAGAGGGAAGTCAAGAAATACAACTCCGGTACAAAATAAATAAATGAATGAATGAATGAATTAATAATTAAAAATCAATAACGATCTATTACCGTAATAGTAATTCGAGTAGTGTCTACGAACGTAACTTAACGAAATTAAAGGCTTCATAATTTCAAATTAAATTTTTTAAAATATTTACTAAAATACTGAACCTATTCCAATCTGGCAACCCGTGGGTCGCTATGGCGCCTCTCCGTCACCGAGCTTTCCCATTGGCTGATCTGAACCCGGAAACAACATGGCGGTCTTGCCCGAGCAGCAGATTTCGAGCTCTTATTTTGTTAGAGAAATTGATAAAAATGACGGCTCTGTTTTGAAACTGTATCAGTATAGTACAGGCGATGTAGGTTGCGTGGTTTGGGACGCCGCCATTGTGCTATCAAAATATCTTGAGACAGAGCAGTTTTGTAATTCCCAGTCAGGGATCAGTACATGGTCCTGCAAACACATGATTGAGCTTGGCGCTGGAACAGGACTGGTGGGTATCATGGCCGCCTCTTTGGGGTAAGTTACAGATGCAGCAAACAGGAAACCAGTCAGTGACGGAAAGTCCTTGTGTGCCAGTTAAAACATTAAAGAGTAGGGGGGGGTGTAGCAGCGGCCAGTTGTAACACTATCAAGCGACTCTCAAACTGAGCATGCGCAGTAGCATTCTCTGTTGTGTGCAAAAGAGCAGCAACCTAAATAAAGCTTTGATTCCTAATCTGGGAAGCACTTTACTCATGTTTATTTTCTGTACATATAAAACCAGAGTGAACTAGTTTGGGTCACAGTGTTATTGACTGTCACTTGGCATGACTGAGTAACATTTGATTATGCAGGATTAGTTGTTATGAGGTCATAATTGATTATTCTAGAAAGTTCTATTCATACAAAAAAAAAATCCTCGCTGCAAAGTAATAAAGCTCAAAGACTAAAGCACAGTAACGGTTTTTAATGTGATTTCCATGTCATTCTTTCGCATTAAATTATATATAAAAATAAAATGCTTCATCTTAGGCATACATTTTAAACCTACAGAACAAGAGTTCTATACCGCATCATAAAGTATTTCATAAAAAAGTACTTGTATCTTCTCCAAATTTTATGGCTTGTGATGTTACAACTTTATCAGTTTATTTTTCATATCGGTTTTATAATATTTACAAAAAATGTGACCAAACTGACCTCACTTTCCCTGATGTGATGAATGACTACTAAATTACTACTCAATTGACCATTAGCTGCAGTAGAAACCTGCTCACAGCTGCCCCTTAATCATTTTCTACCCCCTCCATGGAGCTGTAATTAAGAGTTGATGTGGTCACTTGTCGGTGGGTTTTGCCACGATGCAGGTTGCTGACTTATCACCTGGCCTGTTTTACCCACACAGAGCCAACGTCACAGTGACGGATCTGGAGGATCTCCAGCCTCTTCTTGAACTAAACATCCGGGAAAATCGAGAACTCCTCAGTACAGGCTCAATTACAGCCAAGGTACTGAAATGGTTTGTACTGTCATTCTGGTTCTCGCTTTACCCAAGTTAATACTTTTTAGATTGATGTAGTTCATAAAAGCTATTTTACCAGGACCACACCACATATACCTGCAGTCACTGGCCTCTTTTTCAGATACTGTACAGCTAAATGCAATATATTTTCATTTTGTAATTAAATCATTGCTGACTGTAGTGAAGCCACTCAATGTTATCAGTGCAAACATAGAGCCCATAGACTGGATGATATTCTAACCACAGCATTGACTCTGCCATGGTAGTGTGTAGCACTGATATGCTTTTTCAAACATACCCTGTATTTGGATGAGCGGGGACCCTGTACAAGATAAGTGAGGTAGAGATCGAGAGAGGGAGGTTGTGTCACTCACTCACTCACTCACTCACTCACTCACTCCCTCCCTCGTTCTCTATACTGGTTATCCTGTAAATGTTTGTGGAGGCTTGGAGCCATTCCAGGTGACTTAGGGCACAGCATTCCATTACAGGGCAAAAGCACACACACACACACACACACACACACACTATAGGTAATTTGGAAATATGCATGTCTTTGGTCTGTGGGAGGAAACCTGATTATCCAGAGGAATTCCCCCAAGCACAAGGAGGTACAAACTTCACGCACACAGCAGACAGACCCAAGGCAGGACTCGCAACTCTGATGGTGTGAGCTGACAGTCCCCTTGCCACCAGGCAGGGACGCACAGTGTGTAGGTATAAATTATTAGTACCTAATCAACTTGCAGGACTCTGACCCTTTGATACAGAGCGGCACCAAGAGGGAATATGTGGAGAAGATGGAGTGTTTGGGGGTGGGGGAAGCAGACAAAGCGTTTGAAACACAGGACAAGACTAGATCAGTGAAGGAAGCATAATATTTTTTTTTAATGAAATGCTGGACTAGAAAATCTGCTCCAAGAGGCCATAAAGATGAGGGAGAATAAGATCTACAGTATGTAACCTACTGCATTCCAAACGCAGTTTAACAGCAACAAAGAAGAAGAAGTGGCATATTCGTGTAAATATTAATGGATGACAGTTGGCTATAAAAATGTGATCATTGGCTCCATAGCTTAATCTAAGGCTTGTTATAAAGAATAAAAAGTGTGCATTTCATGAGAGCTTGAACCACTGATGTTCTAAATCTTATCCTGTTCTAAATAGCTAAGTTATTGGGAAAAGGCCAGCGTTATAGATGATAAGAATTTGGTTAGACAGCACTTTAGACATATTGTTTAAAAATGAAAAATCTAATTGGTCCCTTATAAAAAAGCAGCTGGGTTTTTTTTAGGCAAAAGCAAAACAGAAGAAAACTATTACACAGTCTACTAAATTGTCCACATTGGTTTATGGAGATATTTTGTATCCTATATCAGTGTTTGCAAACCCTGGTCCTAAAGTACCCCAAGCCCTGCACATTTTAGTGTTGTACCTGATCTAACCCACCCACTACAATTCAGAAAAGGATGTTAATTAGATGAATAGTTAACCTTAGTATGCCAGGGGAGTTACAGCACTAAATGTGCAGAGAAGGTGGTCTTCCAGAACCAGGGTGGGGAACCACTGCTCTTTATTCCGTCTGCCACAGAGCCATTCGAGATATTACACAAGATAGCTATTATTATACTCACCACTGGGAGTTATATGAAGAGGTTGGATGTCATCATTCGTATCTAGAAGGCATCAACATACCCATCTGTGTCTTTCTCTATATACGTTGTCAAGATCGCATAATCATGACACCAGATCACACTAGAGACTACTTTTAAAAGTTCTTCAAATCAGTTCTGACTTGGGGAAGACTAGTTTTTAGTACTATGCACCTAGAGTTGCAGTGCAGCTTGAAGTTAAAAATGTTATTAGCTAATTATTACTAATAGTGATTGTTTTAAACTAATTGTTACTGTGTTTGTTGTTTGCATCTTGTTAATTGGTATATAATGTTTCAGTTTTTTTTTAATTGTATACAATGCTCTTTTGTAAATGATATTTAAGTCTCTTGAGGCTTAACCAACCAACTAACCACAACTTGTTATAATATATCTAATCAATAATATGGTTGGTTCCTTTACAAGGGGTGGAAATGTGACTGGCTTCTTACCATATCCAGATTACATTTTAATGGCTGACTGCATCTATTATGAACAGGTAATCCATCCTTCACTGGTTACACTACATTAAGTTTATTTGTGTTTGTAAGAGATCTGTTTTAACTGTTGATGATCTCATAACATTTGCAGTCTGTGGTGCCGCTGGTAGAGACGTTGAAGCTCTTGGCTGGACCTGAGACCTGCGTTATCTGCTGCTATGAGAAGCGCACTATGGGAGTTAATCCTGAAATAGAGAAGAGATTTTTTGAGGTGAGTACAATCAATCGGTAGCCTTCATGCCTCAGATTAAACATAACTGACTTGAGAATGCATACTTGGAGAAGGCTTAATTGCTTTTCATACATTGTTTAGTGATCTCTTTAACTTTCCTCCACTGTGTGTTATATAGTTGTTGTTGCAAGATTTCAAGGCTGAGGAGGTGCCAGCCGAACAACAAGACCCTGAGTTTAATAGTCCTGACATTCACATTCTACGTCTACGGCGCAGACACGACTGAATGGTTTTCAACATTTATGCATTTGGTTCAACATCACTGCTATGAGTTATCACTCAAACATCCGAAAAGATTCACACGTGTGTGAATATATTTTAAACTGTCCAATATTAACTGACCCCTGTGAAAGACTCAGCTCTCTTGACTTGAGTTGTTTGTGCGAAAGATGAGGCAGAAAGGTACACCAACTAACCTAATCTGCATGTCTTTGGACTGTGGGAGGAAACCGGAGGAAACCCAGCAAGCATGGGGAGAAAATGTTTTGAGTTCATTGATGTGAAATAAAATGTATTAGTGCATGTTGTATTAGCTAACATAAGCTTACATTTAACACTTAAGTATACATTTAACACCTGAAGTTTATTAGGAAAATTAAATATTTGGTTGAAAATTGTCAAAAATTGAGGTCTTTATTCTAGAAACGAGTCTAAATCATTGAGACTGCATGTTTAGGCCTATAATGAAATGTTAAATCCATCACTGAAATAGTAATATTAATGTATATTATTGTAATATTGTAATGTATTATAGTAATAATTATGACAGTATAATAATGACATTCCTCTCTGGGTTGTTTTTGAGGAGCAATATCGGTCTAAATCTTAGGTTTAAATAATAGTGTGCATTTTTAGTGCAGCTGCTGTATACGATACATCAAGGTAAAATTCACTAGTAAATTTCATACTTTCTACAAAGGATTAAAATATCATAAGTCTTGTTTGATTCTAAAGAGTTGTAAATAAATCCATTTCAGGCTCTGTGGATTTATGCCATTCTTTGAGTCTCTGTCTTCAGACCCTGTCTCCTGACTCTGTTTAGACAGATGGTACTTTTTTTCCCCCTCATCACTGTATCCAATCCAGTCTTTTTCCTTGAAGTCATTAAAATATTTTCCATTCCATTTTGCTCTTGTTACTTTTAACCACTGTAGAAAATAGCTGCGCTTTTCGGCTGATGTACTGCTACAAACCTTTATATCATATAATCTGTACGGTACTGTAAATACTTTTAATATTTTATAAAGTCTTTTTTATTTTACTATTTTTATTTGATTGATGATGCAGGTTCAGTGCAAATCCTTGCAATACATTTAATTATATAATACATTTAGCTATAAAGTACATATGGCCTTATCATGGGAGGGAATTTAACCTCCTTCAAGCAAACTGTATGTAATTCTCATTTCAAACAGCAGGTGCTTTAGTGAAGCACATCCAGCACGTGGAGAAACCAGAACTTAAGTGTAACAGATAGACACGATCAACTTTTAGAACTGACGATTGAAGAACAAAATATTTCATAAAATCCTACTAATGATGTTTTCCAGTAGCAATTAATACTTTATAATTAATTTTGAGAAAAATCATTTTAACTGTCATTTTGTGTGACTGTAAAAAATAATAGAGAAGTCAGCAGGTTAGGTGAGACAATGCAGTCTGCAGTGTGTTGGTGGCCAGCAACCCCCAGCCTGTGTTGGGGGAATTCTGCACTGGGGAGATTAGCACAAAGATTAGGGTACTTTCACAGGCCTATAGCATGAAGCAAGGTCCACGCTCCTCTAGGCAAACATAAGCCTCTCATTGCCTTTCACAGAGCCGCTGTTTACACAGCAGCACGGCTATCGTTGCCACATGCGTCATCCTGCCTGTTTCTCACACAACCAGAACTTTTTGGCTATTCACAAATATTTCCTGGAAGTCTGAATCATTTCTTTTTATGAAGTACCTTTATGCAATCAAATATTCATTGAACATGTGTCCAGTAAGTATTATCATAGAGTAAACATAAATGACTCCTTCAGTGAGCCTTTGTGAAAACTTTACATGTTCTCATCTCGTTTATAGATTGCTAATAGTAATTTTACAGAATTACATGAAAAAAAAGCAATCGTTAGGGGGTGGAAATGTTACATTTATCATTATTTGGACACAGACAGCATGGTGGCCTCGCACCTCCAGGGTCAAGGGTTTGATTCCCACCTCAGGAGTTTGCATGTTCTCCCCATGCTTGCTGGGTTTCCTCCCACAGTCCAAAGAAATGCAGATTAGGTTAGTCGGTGTTCCCCAACTGCCTGTAGTGTGTGTGTGTGCCCTGCGATGGATTGGCAACCCTGTCCAAGGTGTGCCCATCCTCGTGCCCAAAGTCTCTTGAAAAGTGCTCCAGGCCCCCGCAACCCTGTACAGGATAAGCGGTATACGTAGAATATAAATGAACGAATAAATTATTTGGACACAATGTATGTCATCTTATTCTAAAGTATCTAACGCCCCTTTCGCAGTTGTAACAGTCTTTGCTCACACTAACTGCAATTCACTTTTTCCACACATATTATACAATATACCACTAATCTGATTAATGTGATAAGAACTGACATTAAATAAGTGATAAACAGATCAACTGCTATTTGGATCACAAGTAAAAATGGAGCACTTAAGAACCACAAATGTTTTCTCCATATTGTTTGTTTTAAAGATTAAAAACCCAATTCATTTTTTTGCCATTAGGTCATATTTTTTAAAACCCATGCTGGCTCATACCATGAAGACGTGTGAACTAACTGAGGAAAAGAATCATCATAATGAGTTCCATAAACCACATCTCTTCATAAAGCCTACCCGATGGTGCATTTCATCCAAAAATATTGGTCTACTATTCCCGTACTTAGAAAAGTAAATTACAACAAATCCCATGCTGGGAATGTTTTTGTCCTCAGAAGGAGGATAAAAAAGCTAATAAAGTAAAGAAAAACCCTTAATGCATTTTCCAACCCCGCAGAGAAGCGGTTCAGTGGTTCATCCGATCCATCAAATGACTATACCTTTTATTAATAATATAAGATATTTTTGCTCAGTGATCAGACATCACATCATAACAGTTTTTTTTTTTTTGCTGGGTAGTATTACTTAATATAGTACCATGCACACCACATGGTACTATATTAAGTATATATAGTACTCCTATTTCTTTCAGTTGGTATGAGGACAGAGTAGTAAAATTAACTTGACATTCTGACTAGACAAAACTGGGAGAATAAGTACTTCAAACTATATAATCAAGTGAAGACATTAATTATTTTCTCCTTGTTGTCCTTATAACCGACAGGTGGCATGCATGATATGGACTCACGCATTGTTGTAGAGCAGTACAGTAACGTTGTCGTGTTAACAGGTTTGTGTTTAAGTGTATATGAAGTTTTATTGAACACAGTCTCATTTGGCCTTTCAAATAGTCCTAAGACCTTGCTCTTTTAACAATTTTAATCTTTACTTCTTTATTAAAGAAAACTAACTAAATAAATCATGGTACGATCGTAGCCCAGATATGACGCATGTAACCCCGTATTACAACTCACTTCCTTGACAACTGTTACTAAGGGAAACCCACACTTCCTCCCTTTGAGGTTTAGATCAAGGAGATCAGAATTTGCTCAGACATACAAATGCCGACAAGGTACTGGTAGTGGCGCACAGAGAAAACCATGTGGCCTTGATTTTTTTCTTTTTGATATGCTTAGGGCATTGATCTCTAGGTACACATTGGTTTGCACTGTAGGTCATTTGATAAGAACCTAGGACTGTTGAACGCTGAATGAGAGCTTTCAGGGCTACATAGGAATAAGTGCCAGTTAGGAAAATGATCGGCAAGTAGGACAATGAAGAGTTGTTTGAGGAATAAATAGAATCATGAAGCCAAGATGTGCTTGAAGGGTTATCATGCAAACACTGAGGCAAATGAATAACTTTAAAAAAGCTAGTTTGTTAATATAATGTGTGGAAATATGTGAACCCACTATGGTTATCAAAGGAATTTTACAGAACATTGCATTATTCCCCATTAGCAAGAAAGGTGTTGTGACATACTGTTTTACATCACAGGCCATCTGTGCCTCTGATTGGTGGACAGTGACATTACATGGAGTGTTCACTTCATGCCTTGAGACAGACTGTCAACTGCTAGGTGTTAGATATGCCCTCGCACACAAACAGATGCAGTGAGAAGCTCTCATAGTGGAGCCTCGAAGCTGTCAGCAAACGCACTAACACGGCAGTGATGTTACGGTCCAAAACAAAATTCCATTTTAGTGAGGTTATCTCACAGTCGTAGCCCCTGTCCATATTGCACACATGCGTTTGCCACACAGTGTCAGTGTTGGTCAGAATGTGTAAGCGTTGTCCTCTCAATGGGCCAGTTGAGTCAGGGGAGAGGGGAAAATGGTGCCAAGGATATGAGACATAGTTGTAAGCAAAGCCTGTGCTGACTCAGCAGGGGAGTACACACTGAAGACATTCCATGCGGAGAATAGTGGCTCAACAAAGAGATCTTGGTGTAGATCACCTACAGGTCAGTGCTGGAAAAACATCTTTCACTCGAATGATCTGCGATCAGATGTCCCTCTCTCACACATGGCTTATCCAGTATGAGGCAAGCAGCAGTGCGGGTCCATAATCAGCTGTCTCACGCTTCATGTCTGAGCACAGAGGAGTCATTGTTTAGCTCGGAAAGAATCCTGCAGAAAAAGTCAACCTCATCACACTCCCAATTTAAAACACAGCCTCCAAAATAGAATGAGAATAGGTGATTAAAAATAGGATATGATACCCAAACAGATGTTCCACAGGCATTCAGCAGATAACTTTAACTCAGCTGACCTCATCTGTTTGTGTTGGAGAAGGAGCAACATCAGACAGGGGTTATAAATTATATTAGTAAAACAACTCTGCCAAAAGGAATTCAGTGGCTTAGACAGGAATGCTCATTCAGACAGTGTTAGTTTGCAGAAGACTGTGGCTGGTCCCTCATCAGCATGGCGGTTGTGTCTGTGTGATTCTGGGGTAGTACACATATGCAGACAACCAGAGAGATAAGACTCATGACACTTACCATACGCTGATATAACTTAGATTTAAATTTAATTAGGCATCTGGTGTTTGCTTGTATTGGACGTATTAAAATGACATTCAAAAGCACTGAGTTCACTCATTTATATTCAATAAGAGCTTTATGCTGGTCAGGATCAGGGACAGTCCAGAGCCTGTCTGGTGAAAACTGGGTACATGGAAGGGACACATACATTCACACATACTGTATATTCACACCTGGGGACAATTTAGAATAGTCAATCCACCCAGTACCATATTTTTTTTCGGATATGGGAGAAAAATGGAGGAACCTGAAGGAAACCAACAAAGACATAGAAAGAAAGATTTGAAATGCCACATAGATAGTAAACTGAGCTCAGGTTTGAATAAGGAATCCTGGAGCACAGAGGTACAGTAGCAGTGCTACCCACGGTGCTGCCTAATTATATACATTTACATTTTTTAACTGGGAACAATGAAGCATATTTCATTTTACTGTATGACTTTTGACCATCTTGGTTTATTAAATGTGTTTGACATTTTTTGCCAGTTATAAGACATTTGTTACCCTGTCTATAATTCATACCGAGACATACCAATAAGCCATATACTGTAGATATGTATTAGTTAAAGCAAAATCAATGAGTCCGAATAAATTGATTCACTTACACTTCACCAGTGCTTGGCAACAGAGAGCTGTCTTTCCTCAAGTCTCTGGCCAGAATGGCTAAGCATTTCAATTTCAATTTCATACTGAATACAATTGCTCCCAGTTGGATCCCTCTCCCTTTGCCTCCTCAGTACCAGAGCAAAGAGCCAAGCTCTCCTCCCGCCCTGTCTGCTGCAGCTGTTCCTACTGGGTTCTTTGTGGAAGACTATTGGCATTGTACAGCAAATATAAATCAGCTCTTGTTCTGTTTGCACACGCAAGCAGCCAGGCCGAACGTTTGCAATACTGCACATAATGACAAGCATCTCTGAAAGCAGAGACATTTTACTATATTTCTTGCACACGAAACAAGTGTGTATGCATGGATGGGGCGGATGAGATGTATGCATCTAATTTTGAAAATGGAGCAGTTATCTACATAAGTGGGAGTACACAAGGGCAGGGAAATGAGGTACATGTGCATTTTTTACTCAGCAGTGCAATTACTCATCTAAGTAAATACCATGGTAAAAGTACAGCAAGTGGAAAAGTATAAATAAATGTACTTAAAATGAATAAGTAAAAGTAAAACTCACCAAAGAAAAAGATGTCTTAAATCAATCATTTATTTATTCATCTTTAGCAACCAGCTTATGGGCACATGGGCTTAGGGTTGTGGTGGATCTAGTACTTGTCCAAGGTCCACTTTGCTTTTGGCAGGAAACCAACCCGGACAGGACACCAGTTAGTGTTAGTGTGGTATGTTTTTGAGAAGTAGGATGAACCTGGAGAAAACCAACATGGATATGTCGCTACCCTTTAAAACAGCCAAGAACCTGAGCTCAGTATCAGACTGGGGATGGTGGAGTTGTTAATCAGCATTGTGATCCATTTTGCCACCATGTTGTTCTGTCTTAAATCACACACAGATTAAGTTACTGATGGTAAATTAGTACCTCTTTAACCGAAAAAAGTGTGAAAACATTTAACAACGTAACCAAAAAAAACATTGGCTTTGCTAACTAGTTTACTTCCTGATAACACTGGCTAACAGCTGGCTAGCACAATAAAAAGCGGCCTTACTAAATTGGAAGTGTACATAGCAACAGATTTATTTCCCATCATCTGGTTTTTCAGATCTACTTCCACAGATCTTAAATGCTTCTTAAGTTCCGTGAAAGCCATTTGAAACATAACTTGTTTTATTATACTTGTAATTGACCCAGAAGTCATTTGGCTGGATCCTGACATTACTTTCAGTCAGTTTATCTGTGGAAAAGTAGGCTCTAATTTATTGTGATCCACAAATAAGTACGCAGGCTCCGTTGCTGCCGATTGCATGGATTCAATTGACACAGATGGCTCCATTCAAGCTTCTGAGCCACAACAGGAAGAGAGCTAACTATAAACCGCTTCCTGTGTCAAATGAAGAGCAACGGCATGTTGTGTTTATGAGCAGTGCAGGACAATTACTGCTAAAGTTCTTAAGAGAGATAATAAACCTCATGACCACGGGCAATGGGAATGCAGGAGGAAGATTCCAATATAATAGTGGGAGAATGATTTGCTGTATGTATGTTTTTTTTTTTGCACAATCTTGGTATTAGGTGGAAAATCTTGTTGATCAACCATCAATAGGAGGAGAATGCTATTGGAGAGGACAGGGTTATATGGTGGTTTGTAAGCACATGTTTGTGTATCACACACTTCAGGAGTAGAGTATTTCGCCAAAATTACTAGGTATGCTTAATCACTAGGTATGGAGAATGCTATGCTTCCAATTTTGTGGCAACAGTTTTGGGGAAGGCCCGTTTCTATTCCAACATGACTGTGCCCCAGTGCACAAAGCCTGATGAGGTCATGCACTGATGTCTAACGAGAAGGCCTGGCTCGAAATCTTCCACACTTGCCCGGCCCACACAGAGGCCCGACCTCAACCCTATCGAGCTACTTTGAGATTGGGAGCCAGACCTTCTTGTCCGACATCAGTGCCTGATCTTACAAAAGCTCTACAGAATGAATGGGTACGAAATCCCACAGAACCGTTTAAAAATCTTGTGGACAGCCTTCTAAGAAGAGTGGAAGCTGTTATAGGTGCAATGTATACATGAAGTATATGCTTTTGGATACAATGTCATTGCAGGTTTGGCCGAAGACTTTTGTCCACATAGTGTAGATTAACATTAAAGTGCATTCAGGGAGCAGGTCAAAGGGAGCTTTATCACAGCCTGTCACTCATACAACTTCATGAGAAGCAAGTAAGGGTGTGCTATATGGTTAAATGAATTGCCTTAGCCTTTGCCATTTAACTGTGAAATGTGGCCAGTTAGTTGATCCAGTTCTGACCGTCACTATTTCAGGAAATGTTAGCAAGGGTTTGGACATATTTATTGACTTTTTTTTTTAAACATGGCATTGTGAACTTGCTCAATGTGATCATTCGTTAAATATTAACATTTATTCATCTGACAGACTTACAACTGAGCACAGCAGGTGAAGCTGCAGAGCCTAGCTTAAGAGCCGAACAGTGATACTGGTAAGAGCGGTACTGGAATTTGAACTCACAACCTTTCAATTAATCAGTAGTCCACAGTGCTGAAGCCTGAGCCACCACTGCTCATTATATCCACTTCTTAAAGGTGAGACATTGGAGCATGTCCTAGGTAGATAACAGGTTTCACACAAGATTTAAAATTTTTTTTTTAATATACTGATAATGCAGTGAGACTAAACGAAAACTAGCATTGGTACTTAACAGCAGAAAATAGTCTCCACCTATGGCACTGATCCACAAAGCCAAGTGTAAGGTACGTACTCAAAGCAAGCAGTAGCACTCCTGTCGGAATGTTTCCTCGGCAACAGGTCAAGCAAAACAGGGCTACCGATGAATGTATGTTACACACATCGAAACAAAACGACTCACTGGTTACGCCCTTTAACCGGAGTGAGTAATCACAGAAAACTCCAGGATTTGAGTCATACTCATTGAGAACAAAAGGAATATGCGGGCTGAATATAGTGCTTCAGGTTGAAGAATGCACAGCTGTAGAGTATTCAATAGACATTTGGAAAAAAAAACGAATACTTATTAGAAATAATAAAGAAGGTCTGTGACTGAACAACATGACCTTCAAAACAATAGATGTACGTACTACGAACATTAGCATCCGTTTGGTTCTTTTGCACTCAGCACGTGGCAGGAACAGACAATGAAGCATCACTCACTGTCCTAAAATTTCAGCAGCTTTGAACTCGGTACAGTAGCATCAGCGTTTTAAAAGCTGGAACAGCCTTGCCCTCTCCATGACTTCCCCATTCATTGTCTTTGTCTCTAAATGCTTCCCTCCTCAGGAAATCCAGCATCAGAATTCCTGACATTCCCCAAGAAATGATTATTTACACACTGTTTCGTCTATGTGTAAAGTGAAACTCATTAACGCATAAAGAAAATGAGAGTATATTGCTTAAGAATGTAGATGACATAAGGGTATTCCGTTACTTTGTGACACCTTTTACTTTTTTTACCTACATATATACTGCTGATTTGTCTGTAAGTAGATTCAAGAGACAGGAAAAGAAAGAAGGGTTGTGCAGATTTTTTCATTATCGTCCTTTAAAAATATCAAACAGGCAGTCATCGACCTTTGATTGTAGGTCAAGGGCCGCCTGCTTGATGTGTTTATTTTTCCTGTTTTCTTTTTCCAATCCTCGCCTCTCTATTACCAGTGTCATCCGAGAACATCTGTAACTGAGCGAGGCCAAGGTCAGGGTTAGGAATGCAAACATTACATGTTGCCTGCTGCTACATTACAAACTTAGCCAGTTCTGTGTGCAATGGCTTACAATGCACAAAAGGCAATGTTTCATTCATGTAGCCAAACCTGTGGAACAGAAAGTGATGTAACGTTCTGCCTGTCTGAGATACATTTTCACACTGCTCTCTAACAGGACACAGATAGTGTGTAAGGTTATCTGATAGGGGGCATGGTTACCTGCAAGGACACACCCTGATCCACGTGCGCTGCCACGAACTCAAGTCTATCGCACCGGAGTGTGTGTAAGGCTGAAGCTCATATCTGGTTGCTAGATTGCACTGCAGATTCAAGTTCTCGCTCAGTTTAATGTAGTTGGTTGTTGTTGAGGAAACACACTTGAGCAGAAAAACTGAAATCAAACTAATCCTGTATTTTGCCAAAAATAGGGTTCGGCCAACCCATCCTACAAGTCCTCCGTGGCATCAAACCATGCTTTGTGGGATAGTAAACACCCCCTTGTTGTATTTAATCTTCTTTAATGGCAGGACCGAAGCATTCATTCAGTGAGACACCACAAAGTCTGATCCACACCCAGCTGCAAGATCTGATACATCTCTACACCACGCTACGCAGAGTTAACTCATTCTTTTAACCAGTTCTTTCTGATGTGCTCAGTCATATTGGATCGCAGTGCACAAGCACCTTCCTAAGACACGCTATTGTGTTGATTTACTTTAATTTGCAACCCATCCCAATGAAACATTCACACAACTTAACATTTTAATCACAGATTCTTAACATTAGAACATCGGTAGGTAAAGCCTCAACTGGCTCTATGTGTGTACTACAATTTGAACTCATTTGTAAGATTATTTTAGATAAAAGCATCAGTCAAGGAGAAGAAATGCACATTTTATTAATTATTTTGCTCACAGTTCCTAAAGGGGGGGAGAAATGAGTTAGATGAGATTTGTTAATACCGTCTGTTAACTGAGCTTATAAAAATGCTCAGTTAACAGTCCTGTGAATCATATAATAGCTGGCAGAATTGTCTAAATGCAGAGCTGAAATCATAAGCTCATCATTTTAATTACACAGCCCCACCCAATTCTCACACAGACACGTCTGACCACCGTGACCACTTCCTCCAGCTCAGGCATATGCAGACCCGTTATAAGTATTGAATGGCATGCGAAGACAGGATGAACAAAGTATGCAAAGGCTGCATTTCACTGAATACCTGGTAAAACGATGTTTAAAGATATTTGACAACTAGGCCGTAATGCTCACAAAGAAGAAAAACGAAATACCCTCTTGAAACGTTCTCTGACGGCTGAAAGGGGCTGGACAGTTTTATGCAGCTGTCTGAAGTGGAAGTGAAACTCTCATATGTGTGTGGAGCTATTTGGAAATTCTTTGTCACACTTCCTCATTACAGCACGCCTTTTATTCAACCTATGGAAAAAAAATCTTCACAGGTTTCTGATTTCAGGTTTCTGAAAATGTTCTCTTATGATGCCAATAATGTAAAAAAATAAATACCTGTGTAAAATATGTGCATCATATACAATGAGAAACAATAACAAAAAAAAAACCCCACTTCAGAACAGTCAAGTTATTCACCTCCATCAAGTAAAGAAAGGAACTAGGGAGATTTGAAGTATAGTTTTAAGAACTGTTCAGTACATTATTGAAACCTTGCAGGATAGAGCTGAACTGTCAACTTTGTGGAAAAAACATGGTGTAAAAAAATATATGAACATATCATTTAAACGCTTAGTGAATTTTCATTGTAAAAAAAAAAAATCCACAGCACAAATCACAGCTATTTTTAATAGTAAAAGCAAGAGCATTTCCATATGCACAATGTGACAAGACCTGACAGGATTGAGACTAAACAGCTGTGTGGCCAAAAGAAAACCACTTGTTAGTGAGGCAAATTAGGGCAAAAAAGGACTTCAGTTTGCTAGGGAGCATAAACATTAAACTTTTGAGTAATGGAAAAATGTCATGTGGTCTGATGAGTACAGATTGACCCTATTCCAGTGAGATGGGTGTGTCAGGGTAAGGAGAGAAGTTCAAAAAGTGATGCAGCCATCATGTACAGAGGCCACTGTATCCCACACCTATGGAGGCAGTGTTAAGATCTAGGCCCTAGATTCTAGGGTTTCTTCGGTTGCTACTTCAGGTGACAAGTTGAATGTACTGAATGACCAGGTTATCCTATCAAGGGAGTTTTTCTTCCCTGGTGGCACAAGTATGTTTTAGGACTCAAAGCTCAAAGCTAAATGCATGCAAATGAAATATTAGTGTGTGCAACATTTTTTTGGCCAGGCAGTCTATTTGCCACCAGTGGGGCAAACATTTAACCACCACCACACATGGCACAACCTTTGCTAAAGACTGTTATTAGAACAGGACTGGCCAGGTATATCACCACTGACTGGTGACACCACATTTTTTTTATGTTTCAGAGTTTTGGGTGTCAGCCGGAGCCGTGATAAACACTTTATTTAGAATGTATAACATATAAAATATATATGAGAACTTTCTGGGGACCAAGAAAAACAGCTAAGCATGATTGTCTAATTTTGATTCAGTGATGAAAACTCCAGCTCACTATTAATGTCAGCTTGTATTTAATAAACTTGATAAAGAGGGTAAAGTAAAATTACAATTAAATAAGCTTTTTTATTAAATATTTTGTCTACTAAATAAATCTGTTTTGATGGATCTGTTATTTACTTTAGTTGCAGTTAAAGGGGTCTAGGGGCCTAGACAATGGACACAATTACACACAAAAACTTAATCTAGAATTGTCATGTATATTGGTCATTATCATTATTAAATTAGTCATTGTCATTATATTAGTAAGGCCAACTAATTTGGTATTAAGTTGACCATGTAACTTGATTGTTAGTTATGAATCTCAAGAGGTTATTTATGAATGAACAAATCCAGCTTTGTTTCAAGTGAATTTCAATATTTCAGTTTAAAGCCAAGTTTAGGAACAAAGTGGCTTAAATGGATCTATCCAATGACGGAAACTTCAGAGCACTTTTGTAAGTCGTTCTGGATAAAAGCGTCTGCCAAATGCCTAAATGTAAATGTTACTTTTTACACACTACTTGCCCTCAAGGAAGCACTGTCAGCTTATGCACAGAAAACAGACCACTGATGAGTATAATTACCTCTTACTTTAGCCGATATAACTGGAAGCAAGTCACAAGTTCTGCCAGCAACATTATGAGGAAGTCAGGTGAGCCTCGTTTTAATGCGAGGAGGAAGATGAAAAAGTGTAACTAGCTCACTTGATTATGCATTCAAAATGGTGGACAACTCACAAATGAGTCAAGCACTTGGTAATAACAGCTGTGTCAGCAGCAGTACAAAACATTTGTGCTGCACACAAGCAGCTTCCCATCAGTTTTCTCTGTGTGAAGCAGTTTAGCAGCTGTGTGGTCATTAGGGACTAAGAGGGACGCATTCAGTTTTTAAAGAAGAGTACAGTAAGAGAATGCTTAGTCAGGTGAAACCATGACTGTAGCAGAAAGAAAAGTTCCTCTTGAACTTCTCTATTCAAAATGCATCTAAAGCAGCAGATCCCACTCAGGAAGCTTATCTAAAGGCCATATATTTGTTCCTGAAAGTCAGTTCATGGCACTCAGCCACCGGCAAAGTCAAATATTAATCTTGACTTACATTCTTTACATTCCTACACCTCATGGATAATTAAGGTTTTAAGCAGTGTCCCAATTTGCAAAACAAGTTTCCGGTTAGACACACAAGGACTCACCACATGTTTAAAATACAAAGAGAAACTGTCAAGACTTTGTTCAAAATTCCCCCTTGCTCATTTCACCCTTACATCTTAAAATTCCGCTGTATGTATCATAACTGAGTTGAAAAATTACTTTCAATGTCTCAAAAATGGATTGAAACAAGAATAAAAATAAAATCTTTAAAATGTCTATGTTTAATTAGATGTTACAATTACAATTAGTTTCTGTACAATGGTTTTCGAAATGAGCCATGTGAAAGTTCCTCCATTTATACAGCAATTTCACTCTGATGCAAGCACTATGCTGGAACTGTTGGTAACAATCCCACATTCTGAAGACATATGACTTCAAGTGACATTCTGATAGACTGAAATTAGTCTCAATGGTACAAAAAGACTTAATGGAATACAAAAAAAATTCAGCTGCTTCACTTGACTTTTGGGCTACATGGTAATAAACAAACCCCAAGGTTCAATTTTGAATCATGTGACAGTGAGATGTTGATTATTATATATATATATATATATATATATATATATTTGTTTTTTTTACAGTTTATGAATGTCATGTGCTCCTTCCAGGGTAAATATTATAGACTTGCATATAATAAATGCTCCATGGATTCATTTACAGTTTAACTATCTTGTGATGCCAGTGACATCAGGACAATGGTAAAATTTAACCTCTTGCACAATCAGCTAATAAGCATGTTACAACTTTGTCATAAAACTTTGTTACAGATGGTCTGAAACATCTCACTTATTAATAACCTGTCTTATTACACCCTATCCATGGATTATTTGCAGGAGGCAGACCTTCATTTTTTCCCCACACAGACTACAAAAACACAGACAAAAGACTGAAGGGGTCAAAAAGAACAAGCTTTAAACAAAAATTAAATCTAAAAGAAAAAATGAATCTGAGACAGAGAAAAGATACTTCAAATCTGCATAAAAAAAGAAAAAAACCTCAAGAAATAGTTAATTAAGGAAGATGAACTACAGCCCAAAAAACAGAAAGCTACAAAGCAAGCAAACCTAATTTCAGTCTCGTTGAAAATTATAAATTATTAGTTAAGGGGTCATTTTAACAATCACAAAAAAAAAGAAAAGAAAAAAAAAGGAAAATTATAATTCAAACATTTTGAGCATACTGAAATAACAGTTAAGTTTATTCATTGTATTTTTTTCCTTCTTAACTAAAATAGTCCAGGCCAAAGCAAGCGGTCATTAAGATTTGTAATTAGAGGTGAGCCATGTCAAGCCTTCATACAGTCCGTCACCTGTGGTGGCACATGAAGGCTGCACGTACCAGTTGCGGTCTCTGATGCGTGTGAGTCCAAGCTTCTCCTGGATCTCGTGAGGCTTCATGGCATCTGGCAGATCCTGCTTGTTGGCAAAAATCAGGATAATGGCGTCCCGCATCTCCCGATCATTGATGATGCGGTGCAGCTCCTGTCGGGCCTCATCGATACGATCCCTGTCTGCGCAATCCACCACAAAGATTAAGCCTTGCGTGCCGGTGTAGTAGTGGCGCCAAAGTGGGCGGATCTTGTCCTGGCCTCCCACATCCCACACGTTGAACTTGACGTTCTTGTAGGTCACCGTCTCCACGTTGAAGCCCACCGTAGGAATCGTGGTCACTGATTGACCCAGCTTCAATTTGTAAAGGATGGTGGTTTTTCCTGCTGCATCCAGGCCCAACATCAATATCCTCATCTCCTTGTTACCAAAAATCTTTGACAGCATTTTCCCCATTTTTTAAATAGTTCATAAATATTTCCTTCACTCTAAGAAAAACAGTGTTACCTGAAAGTGTAATAGAATCGTTGCTGGATAAATTTTGTCAAGTAAGACCAGTTACTTTGTGAGCATGCCAGATGATCAATCAACATGAACTATGATGGACTCCCAGAGGAGTGTTTTATAAAGGTAGAGAAGTTAAAAGAAACTTCTGTCTGTAAGTATAGAACTATACAATTCAGAAGCAGGACGGGAACTACTGAATAAAAAGGTGTAAATCTCTCTCAGAGTTCATAATGATCACAGCTATAGCAGCAGGAAGGTGTGCTTCTGATGTTGTGTGGTCTCCTTGGATAAAGTCACGCGTTTCAGGAGCAGTGTTCAGATTGAGAAAGAAACGACGTCTGGTTTGACACCTGCAGTAATCCGCACGTTTTGAGACGATTATGACGTTAAAAGAGCCTTCGATATAGCGTTGGAGCTGTCAAGAGTTCCGGCTGAGGCCTCGATCAGCCCTCGCTTTGCTTCTTCCACTTCCTCTTATCGTGTGAAAGCGCGGCTCGGGGCTTCTTTTTTCCGTTTTCTCTCAGTTAGAGGTAGGAAAAGATTTCAAAATGCCCGTCAAAAGCTTTAATTTTTTTGTCCTGTCACAGTAGCTGTCATCAGGGTCGACGTGAATCGATTTCAAACGTCCTGTGTGTGAATTCCTCCCGCCGTCCCTCTGTGAGACAGAGACAGAGAGGCAAGTCAGACAGCCGGAGTGCCAGAGCACAACTTAGCCAAGCTAACCGTTTTAGCCAGCTAGCCGTTACGCTAGCCGAACAGCTCAAGCTCATTCAGTCTAACACACTGTTCAGAAATTCAACAAGATAAACTGCTACAAGAAAACACTATCACACACGCAAAATGAGAACAAAAATGTATATTTTGGTTACCTGTAGAGGAACACCATTCTATGACAGACTTTAGTCCTACGTTCGCCCCAGCAGGCACCCGCCTCTCAAGCGCCGAATGAAAAACCGGAAAAGGTGTGGACGAACCTCATCCGCCACTTCCTGTCAGTTGCCGTTTCGTCCACACCTTGTCTGAATTCCAAATCACACCCTTTTCCCTCTGTATGTGCCCTATATAGGGTGTGATATAGTAGCTTGTAAATGCAATGAAGTGCACTATATATGTTCCGTTAAAACGAGCTTGAGACTCAACCGTTGTATACGATTTATCGGACTCAAGCATAACAACAGCTACATCTAGCGTCAATAGAATGTACTATTTTCTTTTCTAATTCGTTAATAATTATGTTCAGAAAATAATTATACTTAACAAAGCATAAACGGTTAACACAAAAAGCACCAGCCAGGCCACACAGAAATAAAACTAAACCAATTGAATTAGACTTTTTTATTTTTATTCTTTTTTTTATTTCCGTATACACAATTGTTGTGGTACAATTGTTTATGATTATAAATTTGCAATTGATCGAACTTATTTCTTTTAGTACACAACACCAGAAGCTTCAACTACTACTAACTTAAGAGTTTCTCAGGAGAAAGGGTTGGGGTTTTACAAACTGACACGTTGACGGTTTTTTTTTTTGCATTAGAGACCCTCCTACTCCCTCTAACCTCAAAAGTACCCGGATACCAGGAGTGGGGTTCGAACCCACGAGGACATGCGTCCATTGGATCTTAAGTCCAACGCCTTAACCACTCGGCCATCCTGGTCACGTGTGCACCGGTGTGTCAGGAAGAATGTAGGTGATTGAAATCGCATGACAACGGCAACATGATATTTCCTTGGGTGGAAGTTTCAAAAACATTTGCAAAAATGTGGCACTGTTTAAAACTGTTACTCTCATTTCCATATATTTCCATAAAGGCAAAGTAATGTTAGAGACAGCTTGATTTTCAACCTAACATCCATAACAATGAGTTGCATTTTTATTTTCACTGATCTTTACCACATTAATGAGACTGTAAGTATGAGACTGGCTTAATTATCAGTGCTAGATGATTTCTTAATGACTCCAAGTACTCTAAAAGTTAATTCAACATTTGTTCCAAAATTTAATTTTTATATATGATTTCATAGTTGTAAAAAAAATGTTTTTTAATTTGTCCTGACCTTTATTCATTGTTTTTGCTACTTTGCATGTCTGAGGCCAAAACCAAGAGAGGCCTAGTAAGCTGACTGTGTTTGCTGTAATTGTGCCTCAGTTTGAGGCTGTTTGTGAACAATTCCGACTAACAGTTTTTATAAACGTAGAATAGTGACGCAGTGCAAACTGATTTTGTTGGGCTTTTTTTTGTCTAATCATGCCATCAACAGGACTGGAAAAATGTTAAACCCTTTTAAATCCACCTCCCTAAAGCTGGCTGTGGGTTAACTAGGTTTTAACAAGTGACTGGCAGGTTTCAAAAGCGAAAAAAGTGACTCAATGTAAAAGTAGACAAAATGAAGGAAAAAAAACACTCAAAATTGTAATGTTTAATAGGATCCATAAGGTCCAAAAGTTTCATCAAATCATTGAAAAGCAAAAAAAAATAAAATAAATACTAGTACTGCTGAAATATCTGTTTATTAATTTGCATTGTCAAGTGGTGCACTAATAGCTGATAGCCACATAACAATATGTTTCACTCAAGGCGTATATTATATTTATTTATTTAAGATGAGTAGACAAGTTTTGAGTAGATAGCTGGGCATCAGTATGTGTTTAAAAGCCTTTGAATCCTAATGTGATGTATATCATTTAGTTATGAGCTATAATTATGAAGTGAGAAGATTTCTATTTCGGACCAAGAATTTCTAGGCAATAGATGTGAACATGGTAAGCTCAGTGTAGGTTTGAGGCCCATGGGTTACAGTCCATGCACTCTTAGTTCTGTCAAAAAAAGGTCTAGTTCTGTACATTTCATTTACATTTAGGCATTTGGCAGACACTTTTATCCAGCGTGACTTACAAAAGTCCTTAAATTTGCGTCATTGGATAGATCCTCACACCTAGTTACTAGGTTACTAACTAGGTACATGGTGTACTGTCAGTAACTAAGAAAGAATCAACATTTACCATTTAATTCAAATGACAGGATCACCAACTGGATCATTAAAAAAAAATAACACAGATCATATTATTTAAAATGGAGTAACACAGATGTTTTATTTTCTGAAAAAATGCAAGGGTTTAAAAAATATAACAAAACATATGCTTAAAGACTTCAGAAGCATGACAAAAATTAATAAATAAAGCATTTTAAAAAAATTGCACTTTGTATTAATAGTTATCTGTAGCTATGACGCAACTATGGAAAGCCTATGGGGTCTTTGCATTGATGCATCTTTTAAAGATAACCAGGCACAAATAAAACCAAAGCTTTTATTCTCTCAACCAATGAGACTTCACATCAAGGCGTATGTGAATAATAATAATCACCATCACCAGGATATGACTTAATAATGATTGTAAACTAATAACAACAAAAAGCATTCTAAGCCACACAAACACCATTTATTGACAATATCTCAATATTCACAAAAATGTGAAATGATGACCTAAGAATGAGGTGGAACTACTGCGTTTCCCTGGGTCGTATCTTAAATTAAAAGCAAACAGTACACAATATAATCTAGCGTGTCCGCAAAAGATTATATAAGTAAAACTAAACAAAAATTGCAAGCAGATTATTAAATATTAGATGACATTTTTAACATTTTAATTATTACATTATAATATTCGATTATCAAAAACACATGCTCAGGTTGAAACTATAACATCAGTGTTTTCAAAAATCTTTTTCCCATACACATGGAAACAGTGAAAATTAAATTTTGAAAGTTTTGAGAGAGAAAGAGAGAGGAAGGGGCTCTTCATAATTAAAGTTAATTTTATTAAGAAAATTTCCCAAGTATACTTTACGTTGTTCATATACCAATATACCAATACCAGTGTGCTAGTAGTATACATGGAAATGTACTATTTCTATACTTCTTGGGACTAAATTGCCCACCTTTTACTTTATAAAAGTGTACTTTGAAGTATACTTTAGGTGTAAGAGAAGGAAATATTAAGAATACATCTAGTTCATATTTAAGTTTTATTTTTTACTGCAACTATACTGTTAAGTAAACTATAAGTGAATCTATTGGTTGTATACTTCTAGCACACTTTTAGAAAAGTATACTTTGAAGTATCCATCCATCCATCCATCTAGGAACCTCTATAGTTCAACAAGGGACTGTGGAGGCCAATGGTGACCATAGTATTTATTCCCATTTTTAAGACCATGGTAGGCCCTCCGGTCAACATTCACATGCTCAACTTTGAAGTATACTCTCAGTAAACTAAGCAATTTGTACTCCAGGTATACTTGTTCATTTTCTTTATGTGAACTTCATTCTTGCAGTTTAATACTTTTATTGTTATTTTTGTTCTTTAAAGTGCAGTACAAGGTTTCCAGTTAGATATAACTTCCTATAGTTGATACTTTACCTTTAACTGTACTTAAGTACAAATGAAGTTATAAACATCATGAGTGGACGAAACACATAAAAATTCACAACACATATTCAGCATTTATAGCAAATAATAATAATAATGATTGAAATTTAAATTAATTTTTTTTAAACAAATATTGTACTCATAGTAACACAAAACACCACAAACACACAGTATAAACACAGGCTTTATCTGGCAAGGGTGAGATTAAAATTTATGTAAGCAGCCACTCCAAATTCCAGTCTCTCCCTGCCCATAAACAGGTTTAACCTTCTTACAGTGTTCTGCCCTCTTAAATGACGGAGGCAGAGTAATATTAAATCCAACATTAAATCAATTTCTTTGTAATGGTTTGCTTGGTGTACCAGTATTCTATCAGAAGTTCAGTGTTGTAACTAGATGTGTCAGAGTAACATCAAAGCCTTGAGGAAATACTGTTCTGTTACTCCAGAGATTTGACCTGGGGGTGCGAGACCACACAACGCCAATGAGACACATATCCATCATTTCACGTATCATATCCGTCAGTTTCTTCGGGGGTCGACGCATGATTGTGGCTGTGCAGTTAAGCGGCAGGCTCAAGGGCCTGAGAGTTGCACTGCATGCATGCATGCGTGAATCTAAAAAATATGTATTTTGTGGAATGTGTTTTATAATTGAATTCAAAAAGTGAAACTCATTTATTATGTCTTATGAAAGAAGTGCAAACGTGGCTTCCAAGTCATGAAAATTCAGTATCTAAAAATGTTAGACTATTTCCAAGGATCAGTCAAAAAAGGATTTACGATACAGAACACTCCATTCTAGATCACTGAAAAATTAACTATTGGAAAACTCCTTCTGGGGGAAGAAACTCCTGTGATATGTGCACAGGGAGATTTTGACATTGTTGGCTTACAAGAGCATGTGCCACATCAGCTGAATCTCCTACATTTGATGTTTTCATGTGAACATAAGTTTTTTCTCTAATGACGCAGGAAAACCTCAATTTTTGAAATTATTTATGTGTGTGGATATATATAGAATAAAAATTAAGTTTTGTCTTAAAATGACTCCAGTCGTAACATCTGCATTTTGATTTTCTTGAAAATGTAATTCCCCCCACCCTACCCCATAGGCTAATACAGAGGCTAGGCTAAGCAAATATAAATGTTACCACAGGAGAGTTGATTATAACATTATTATTAAACTTTATTTTTATTATTACATTATTATAGGCCTATTATATGGCCACACATCTTTATGAACTTTGATGGCCTTGTATATTTTCTTGTATTTATATGGAATAGAAATAATAATTATTAATCAGTCTTTAGTGAATCTTCATTTGCATGGTGTGCATGCATGCTGAGCTGTAAATTAATGTGAGAGGACTCTGGTTGCTCTGTCATACTGGGCTCTCAGTTCGGGTACTTTAAATGCCCTCACCTTAGACTGCTGTGGATATATTGACTCTGATGTTTTGTCTCATAGGGAGCGCTTAACATTACTGCTTTTTATTAGCACCACAGTTTAGGAATGAATGAGACAAACTGGTTTTAAACTTCCCACAGTAAGAATAAACATACATTGATCTGTCCACTAAGTTCAATTTTCATAGTCGACTTTTCTTTTCTTGCGGTAAGCCATTCTGTGTCATTCGTTTGTTTCTGTTTCTTAAAAACGCTCTGTCTACACGTGTTGATTTGCGCATATATCCATGCCCACTATGTGGAAGAAGCACTAAATTACTGGTAAATTAATTATTCTCATTCATTAGAAAAGCATTAGGGTCTGAATAGAACTGTTGGTCGATCCAAATCCGGACTGCAGTCCACCTTTTAGTAATGCCTGTTCTATAGCAAAGGTGTCTGAAATCTTTGCACTTTAAGCAGCATCTGCTAACAAATTTTTAAGCTTTTTTTCGCATAGCTTTTCTCCAAAATCTAACCGGGATTGAGAAGAAGGCGGAAGGGGTGACATGAAGATACTTCACTGCTCTGTCTATGGTGGCAAGTAATTGGGCTTACGCTGTCAGTATAGAAGACAAACCAATGGGCCGTTGTCCCTGAATGATGAGTTCTTTGGGGAAAAAGAAAATTGTATTGGCTCCAAAGTGCATTGGCACGCTGGGAAAATGTGCCAATCCAGCCATAATCCAAACCAAGAACTCAATGTTCCCTGTCTAACAATGTTAAAAATATGTCCTCCCTCGCAGGAGATGTTCAAAAAGTTCAATTTCAGTGGCCTAAAATGCAGTTTGATTGTGGACGAAAAGCCAAAATCCACCCTCACGTAAACAAATACCGGTGTATGTGCGGGCTCGGAATGTAGTGACCTCATTGGCCTTCCATACACTGTTGTGCCTTTAAGAACTTGACTGCTGTAATCGCTGGCAGTGCAGTAGCTATGGCGGAGTCAGGGAGGTCCGGCTCAGGTCTCCCTTCTACAGGGGACACAACGTCACTGGCACGCGCTTTATCCCACACTACTTTATCCCAGATCGACCAGTCGGACGCGTCTCCGTCGCAGTCGTCTTTGTACAGGATGGGAGTCAGTCGCAGGAGAAGGTTATCCGCTAGCCTCAGCGTCGACTCCGTGGATATGAGTCCGAGCGCTGAGGCGCGCGTGCTCGTTATCAACACCGGAGGGACAATAGGAATGATGTACCACAATGAAGGTAAACCCTCTCTCTCTCAACCACAATGCTCCCACTCTCTCACCCACAATGCTTTGCGCTTTCTCTTCAATACCCACGGATATTGATGGAGTTGTTGGTTGTAGCTGTTGTTTTTAACCCCGCGCGCACGCTACAATCTCCCACGTGCAGACACGGTGTATTGGCCGATGGGACAGATGTACCGGTAGATTAGGGGACTGGAAGTTGTTTCACATTTTGCTTTCCATTTACACTGCACACGCACACTCATGCACGCGTTACAGGAAATGACTCCATCACTCTTTGGATTGCGTGATCTTCACTATGATTAAGTGATTAGTTAAGAATAAGTCGTTTTTCAGTTCTTCAAATACAAGCAGGGTTGTTTTTCACCCAGCACTGAATTGCGTAACCAAAGCATGGAGTGCTGTCGCATATGTAAATGTCTGCTAATGTCTGTAAATGTCTACCAATCAACATATCCCGCTGTGCCACATCCCCCTTTTTTCAGCTGCCTGGCTTATAGTCAAATTTAAAATGAACTCCCAGGTCAAAAGACAGGCGTCAGTAAATTTAACCCCTGCATGATCTTCTGTTTACATCTTGTAGCAGCCTTGGCAACATGTAAGCTGCAAAAATAAACATCATTATTAAATGTCAGTTTAAATGTCTTTTCGTCATTCATTCATTAATTCATTACCAAAAGTCTTGTATTTGAGTCCCAGGATGTCTTGTGCCAGGCTTTTCACATCCTGTTGTATATTTAGATTCTCTATGGCTTGTTCAGGGTTCTCTCGGATTACATTCTCACCCAGATGTAAATGAACACTTCATGCACACCAGTCACACGCTACTGCTTCTGCTTTCAAGTAATTTTCCTGGGTGTGTTTTACTTGGAATGGCATGTTTAAATGAATTATTTTGGGACTATTTGCATACATTGCATCAAATGCCAATGAGCAAACAAGAATCTATGCATCTTTAAGTTAACACTGAATTCACATGGCCAATAAGTAATCAATGCTAATTTGGGCTTGACGAAAAGTGCAGGCTAAAAACAACAGAACCATAATGATGAAGATGTTCTGCGCTGTAAATAATGTTAGCGTGAAGAAAATTACATGTTTATTAACAGTTTGTTACACATCAGACACGTTTTTTTTTAATTGTGCATTTACAAAACATTCACAGTCAGTGTATTATGATTAGTGTATACTGATTCACAGTCAGTGTATTATGATTAGTGTATACTGATTCACAGTCAGTGTATTATGATTAGTGTATACTGATTCACA
>JAOVVA010000002.1:14595816-14619604 GCA_028565275.1 Leiocassis micropogon | reverse complement strand
GATCACTGGCAGCTCAGGAACAACATGTGTAGCTCGACAGAGAGAGAGAAAGAGTGAAAGGGGGAGACAGGGGGAGAAAAGTCAGAGGGCGCTTTGGCGCCCTCTAGGGGTTAACCCTTACAGTACCCCCCTTCAAAAATGCTCCTCCGGAGCGCCAACGGAGGCCCAGGACTCCCTCCCCAATGTTCCGAGTCTGGCCTCCCGACCCGGAGGCTGCAAATCCCGTCCTTTGGATAGTGCTGCATTGCCAGCAAAACAGGGTTCTCGCAGCCGGGCTGAGGAGCGGGCACGACGTCCTCGGAGCCGGGCTGAGGGGCTGGCATGACGTCCTCAGGCTAAGGAGCTGGCACGACGTTCTCGGGCTGAGTAGCTGGCACGACGTCCTCAGGCTGAGGAGCTGGCACGACGTCCTTGGGCTGAGGAGCTGGCACGACGTCCTCGGGCTGAGGAGCTGGCACGACGTTCTCGAAGTCGGCCGGAGGATGAAGAAGCGCGACATCCTCGTTGTCGAGCAGAGGCGGAGGAGGATGAAGCACGTCGTCCTTGCTGACCAGCTGAGGCGTCGGAAGCGCTGCATCCTCCGTGTCAAACAGCAGAGGTGGTGGAGAAGGAAGCGCGTCGTCCTCGCTGTCCAGTGGAGGCGTGAGAAGCGCTGTATCCTCCGTGTCGAGCAGCTTAGGTGGCGGAGGAGGAAGATCAGAGCCTTCTGCATGGCTCTCGTGAAGCTCAGTGCCCGCAGCATGGTCCTCGCGATGATTGAGCTGGACGAGCAGCCTTTGGAGCTGTTCCACCTGCTCCCGCAGGCTCTGTATACGCTCCTGATTCTGCTGCGCCCAAAACATGCAGAGATTTCTTGTTCCTTCCTCCCTCCATTGCCACTCAGCCTGGGGTTCTTTTTCTCCCGCGTCACCGCCATACCTGACTCTTCTGGCCCGTACCTCTTGGTCGGTGCGGGGAATCCTGTCTCACCCAGCTGCGTCCTTCTTCAACGGCGTGCGCAGAATGGCAAGCCTGCAGCCTTTCCAGGTCTGCTGCGCCCCTCGCTCCCTTTGCTCTTGGTCTCTCCTGTGCTCCTTGATGTCGCTCAGAAAGTCCGCTCGCTCCGGCTCCATAGTCACTGCTCCCCCCCAAAAAACATCTAGGGGAGAGACCTCTGCTATGCCACTATACAGATCTAGCATTCTGTCACGTTTCGGGTCTTGTGTCGGCGTGTGCGTGGCATAAATGCAGAGGCAGAGATGTTTTCAATATAGCCTTCTTTATTGATGATATATTAAAGTAGATCTAAACCAAAAGCTCTTTTCTTTGAGCACTCAAGAATCTTTAATATAACATATCTCCAAGAAAACAACCATCACAAAAAACCATAACTAATGCTAGACGCTGTCTGAACTGAAGTCAGGCTATTTATACTGATTAACCTAATGGGCCGCCTCGGCTCAGGTGCGTGCTCCCGTCACCTGACTGAGGTGCGCCATGGGAAACGAAGTCCAAACAAACAACCAAAACATAAACATAATCAGTGGGCGTTTGGCGCCCTCTAGGGGTTAACCCTTAAAGTACCCCCCCCCTTAAAAACGCTCCTCCGGAGCGCCACCGGAGGTCCGGGACTCCCACCCCAGTGTTCTGAGTCTTGCCTCCTAACACAGAGGTGGTTGATTTTCTCCCCTGAGCAGGGCTGCAGTGCCTGCATGACCTGATTCACAAAGCCCCACGTCGGCTGAACCGGCACTGGGCTGGTGTCCCTGAAGCTGAGTGACGTGGCTGGCATTGAGGCTTTAGTGCTGGGCAACCCAGCTGGCACGACTTCTGCTGGGTCGGGCTGAGGAGTGGGTACGACGTCCTCAGGGCCGGGCTGAGGAGCGGGTATGACATCCTCAGGGCCGGGCTGAAGAGCGGGTACGGCGTCTTCGGAGCCGGGCTGAGGAGGAAGAAGCTTGACGTCGAGCCGAGGAGTTGGTTCGACGTCCTCGAAGCCCGGTGGAGGTGGAGAAAACACGACGTCCTCGACATCAAGCAGAGGGGTCGACATGATGTCCTCAAATCCGAGAGGCAGAGGAAGAAGTGCGACATCCTCGGATTCAAGCCGCGGCGGAGGAGGAGGAAGCGCGACGTCCTCGATGTCGAGCCAAGGAGCTTGCACGATGTCCTCATAGATGCTCGGAGACGAAGGAGGCGGAAGCGCGACGTCCTCTGTGTCGAGTGATGGAGGAGGAGGAAGCGCGACGTCCTCGAAGTCAAGTGACGGAGGAAGAGGAAGCGCGACGTCCTCGCTCTCGAGCAGAGGAAGAGGAAGCGTGACGTCCTCGCTCTCGAGCGGAGGCGGAGGAAGAGGAAGCGTGACGTCCTCGCTCTCGAGCGGAGGAGGAGGAAGCGCGACGTCCTCTGTGTCGAGCTGAGGTGGAGGAGGCGGAGGAGGAAGCGCGTTGTCCTCGCTGTCCAGCGGGGGTGCAGGAAGCGCTGTATCCTCCGTGTCGAAGAGCGGAGGAGGCGGAGGAGGAAGCGCGTCATTCTCGCTGTCCAGCGGGGGTGCAGGAACCGCCCGTATCCTCCGTGTCAAACAGAGGTGGCAGTGGAAGCTCGTCATTGATCGGAGGAGGAGGAACAAGATCAGAGCCTTCTGCATGATTCTCGTTAAGCTCAGTGCCCGCAGGGCGGCTCTCGCAAAGATCTGAGCCCGCGGCGTGGCCCTCGCAAAGATCAGTGCCCGCAGTGCGGCTCTCGTGAAGATCAGTGCCCGTAGCGCGGCTCTCGCAAATTTGGACGAGCAGGTTTTGGAGCTGTTCTACCTGCTCCCGCAGGCTCTGTATACGCTCCTGATTCTGCTCCGTCCAAAGCATGCAGATATTTCTTGTTCCTTCTTATCTCCAGTGCCGCTCAGCCTAAGGTTCTAATTCCCACTCGTCACCGCTGTACCCGACCCTTCTGGCCCGTACCTCTTGGTCGGTGCGGGGAATCCTGTCTCCCCCAGCTGCTTCTTTTTTAAACGGCGTGCGCCGAATGGCAAGCCTGCAGCCTTTCCAGCTCTGCTGCGCCCCTCGCTCACTTTGCTTCCTGTGCTCCTCGAAGTCGCTCAGAACGTCCGCTCGCTCCGGCTCCATAGTCACTGCTCCCCCCGCAAAAAACATCTAGGGGAGAGACCTCCGCTATGCCACTACACAGGTCTAGCATTCTGTCACGTTTTGGCTGTCTGGGTTTGCGTGGCATAAATGCAGGAGGCCAAGTGACGGTTGAAAGATATTCTTTTATTAGTTATCTGAAAGTCAAAACTGAAACAATACTCATTAGAGCACTATAGCAAACTTTACTGCTAAACTTATACAGGCTATTTATACTCTACTTAATGACTCGCCTCGGTTCAGGTGCGCGCTCTTGTCACCTGACCGAGGCGCCCTATGGGAAATGTCCAAATGAAACTAAACACAAAAAACACAACAAAGGGAAAGAGTCAGAGGGCGCTTTGGCGCCCTCTAGGGGTTAACCCTTCCACATGTTGGAATATTTTTCCCAAAAAATCAAAACCCGATTGTCCGACTTGTGGTAATTCTTATAATTCCAATAGAAACACCTATCGTGTCGAAATGGTTCACCACACTGCATGCACACAAACACACACTCTGGGTCTCTCTGCTCTCTAAACAATGAGACAGCAGCCTAAGTATCTATTAGAGTGCATTTATCCTGAATGTTGGTGGATGTCAGTGCCTGGGAGTCTTTCTTATCGGTTGCATTTCAGACAAGAACTCAATGGAAGCTTCTCCAGAGCAGATACTAAGGGCTAATCTGGCAGCGCACTGGCGAGTTGTAAACACTTTGTTTATGTGCATATAGACTGTGTGATTGCGAGAAACTTGGTCTGTGAGCGTTTTGCCAGACGAGCAAATTTTTTTTATAAATCTTAACTTGATAAACGAGCGATGTCTTAATATACTCATGCGCTTTGTCTGCTAAGTGTCATGTGATCATAACTGAGCCAATGGTTCTTCTCGCTCTCATGCTGCAGGATTATGGGTAATCATCTCCCATGCACAGTCTCAATGCACGTGCGTCACTCGTATAGTCAACATTCGTGCGCGCATGTACTGTTTATTATAACATTGTGATCACAGGTGTGAGCGTGCTCGTAAAGCAATTTTTTATTTTGTGTCCAAATGTGGTGACTGTTCTTTAGTAACTGTTCTGCAACAATGACCTCCGGGAAGAAAAAGGTTAAAAAGGCTGTATCAATCCAATGTCACATTTCCGTGAAATCCTCAAAAGGAGGCAATGGCAAGTGTCATTAGAGAGGTTCCTTATTAAAGAAGTTTGCCAACAGAGCAGTAATTCCATTTGTGTGTGTGTGTGTGTGTGTGTGTGTGTGTGTGTGTGTGAAAGTCGTCCTACACAGTAGAACCCTTCCCATTACCAATTTCTAACACTATAATTATATTTTTGCATATAGAAATAATAAAAACATTTAGAAAAGACATGTAAATGAAATTAAATATAAAATAAATTAACATTAAACCTCACTTAACCTTAATTTATGATTCCTCTTGGCACTGGCGGTTTTAAAAACGAAACTGAAAGTGGCTCTGTTTTCTCCTTGCTGCGTTCCTTGATAACATTTTTAGGTTTATGTCTTTACTAAACCTTGCATAAAATGCAAAAAAATAAAAGCAAAAAAAGGTAAACTCCCTTCCCTTGGAGTTAAACTTTTAGTTCATAAGGCAAAAATTTCGCAAAGCAGAGCATTCTTATGCCAAGGCACTGTATTGAAGAATAATTACAAGCATTTCATAAATGTCAAATTGCTAATATTTCTAGTCAATATTTCTAGTGTTGACCCTTCTTTTTCAAGACCTCTGAAATTCACCCTGGCATTCTGTCCATCAACTTCTGGCCCATATCTTGACTGACTTCAATCAGGGCTTGGAGTTTTCCAGAATTTTTGGGGTTTTCTTTGTTTACCTGCCTCTTGAGGATTGACCATAAGGTCTGCAAAGTTTCCTGGCTATGGACCTAAAATTTCTCTGTTTTCTTCCCAGGGCCATTTAGTTATCATTTTGCCTTACTGCAAGGTGCTCCATCATGCTGGAAAAGACATTGTTTGTCGCCAAAATGTTCTTGTATTTTGGGACAGTTGCTCTCAAAAGATGTTTTTGTACCATTCTTTATTCATGGCTATGTTCTTAGGCAATATTGTGAGTGAAATGTATGAAGGTATGCGCTACCATCAGCAACCATGGTACATCGGCATAGAAATTAAATCAATTCCGGAGGCAAGTTCTTAAGGTGACATTTCATATAACGAAATGCATTTTCCCATAGGAAATAATGTCTTGAAAAATAGAGGATTTCCAGTGTCATAGCACGGTTATAGTGAGTGATATTAGGGAGAGAATGATTTTTGAAATCCAAAATCTGCAGTGTGCTTTGAGTGTCTAAGCATGAGTTTGAGCTCACAATCTTGAAAACCTCCTGTTCTTGTTTGTATCAATGTAAAAGCTAAACCACGAATAGTAGTTTTTAAATAATATGCTTTAAAATAAACAAGTGATTAATAAACCAGTTTAACAGAAGGTACCACTTATTTTCCTTTTTTAATTAAAAGTTGTTGAAATTATGTTTTTTCTGTCCATATTATTTTCAGAAAAACTATGAGAAATATGATGGCTTTGTCATTCTGCATGGTACTGACACTATGGCGTACACTGCCTCAGCGTTGTCCTTTATGTGTGAGCACCTGGGCAAACCTGTCATCCTCACCGGCTCTCAGGTACATGGATAGTCACACCACACCACTACTTGCTGTTCCCACTGCTTAGAAGACTATGTGTCATGGAATTCCATGACAAGAGAGTTTTTATAGCTACTATGTTGTTCACGGTAACATGTAATTGTATAGTAAAGTACATCATTTTCATGAATATTGTCTCTGTGACCTTGCTGTGTCTGGTAGGTACCGATCTATGAAATGAGGAATGATGGGAGAGACAACCTGTTGGGGGCGCTGCTGATCGCAGGGCAGTTTGTCATTCCTGAGGTGAGCATGGACTTGTTCTCTTCCGACATTTTTGGATAATCAAGACATGTTTATGATACAGGATAGCCTTTATATACAGGATAGATTTTGGATCGCTATTTCAAATCTTTAACGCCTGCTCGGTAATTAGTACTTGTAAATAGTAATAATAATATAAATATTATTAATGTTTTAATACCAAAAGCGTGTAATATATATGGATTTAGGTATTAGCATTAATCACAGAAGTACATTTCGACTTTGTGTGTTGGCGGCTGTTTTTATTCATACAATGTTCCTATGTGTGTCATTTCTATTGTTAAAAGAAACTGGTGTACATTGAGTCACAGCCACCCCCATGCGACCGGTTCATCAAGTCTGATCAGTTTATCTGCTGATGCAGAGTGTTTCAAAGAAGTCACTCTGAATCTAGTCCTAAGAAATGTATGCAACACATCTTACCTGCCTCATATTTAAATTCAAATTTGCCACAAACACAACCATACACAGTATGATATACAGTGAAATGCTTATATGACTGTCTATGAGCTAAAAAAGATAGGAAAGATAGGATAGAATAGAAAAATAGAATGATTTCACTACAGAATACAATTGAACATAACATAGAATTTACAATAAAAATAATAAAAAGAAGAATGTAAAAGGTAAACATTTTGGATTTGATGTGCAAATCTACAAATTTACATACTTGCATAAGTACAGTTAATATAATTAAAATAGATTAATTATACAGAATGTGCAAAGTGTAATTGTCTACTGAGAAATATATCAAAAATATATGTGAAGATGTAAGATATAAAAAGGTAAAGATATGGCATGTGGTTATGACAGCAGCAGTATGACTGAAACATAAAGTATGGAATGAAATAAGGTGCGTTTTAGCAGCATTGTTATTGTCCATGTTCTAAAGTGCAAGTTAGTCCTCATTTTATGTGTAAAACATGAACAGTAAATGTGCAGTTTTTAATATGCAGTAATTAAATCCATACGCTTTAATTCAAATTTTGTGGTATAACTTAAAAGTAGTTTGAGGAATTGAAAGAAATAAAATGAAATGGTTCTTTCATTCTTTCCACACAGGTGTGCCTCTATTTCCATCATAAGCTGTTTCGAGGTAACCGTGTTACCAAAGTGGATGCTGGGAGTTTTGATGCCTTTAACTCCCCCAATCTGGCTCCATTAGCCAATGCTGAAGTTGATATCAAAAGTAAATTGATCTTGATTATTTAATTTCTCAAATAGAAAAACCTTTATCAACTGATTTCTGGTCATTTGATCTCTCTCTGCCTTCAGTTTTCTGCTAGATGATTGTTTTTCATCCTCCCCCTCTGCAGTAAATTGGGATACGGTGTGGAGGGCAAACACAACTGCAAAGTTCAGGGTCAACACACAGATGAACCGCAACGTGGGCCTCCTTCGTTTGTTCCCCGGGATCACTGCTGACACTGTAAGATGATGTTCCACTAGATGGGCTTTCGAGTGTTGATGTTGCTCATCCATGTCTTTTTCGATGACCTTAACCAATCATTTCATTGAAGATACATGGCTGCTTTCGTGTGGCGTTCCGTAGCTGACTTTTCTTCAACACGGCTGTATAATTTCTTTCTAATTTCATTGTAAAATCTCATGTTCCTTTGCATACATATCTGCGCTCAAGACTTGCAGTACGACCGATTCGCTTGCCTGTGACCAGTGTTGATAGCTAAGTAATAAGACAGAGTTATGAGGCATGTCTAATTCTTCACAAAGGAGTGAGGAGTTGGCATTCGTGCTCGCACTATCACTCTAGCTATCATGGAGAGTGGCGAGGGGGGAAGGAGCACATATTTACTACCTCAATCTGGCTCTTTTGTCACGCTACGCATCGATAGCTTTTTTATCAGCTTTTATGGCCTTAGGGCTCTTTTATTCCAGGTCTCTCATATACGATGTGGATTTTATACGATTCCTTCTCACATTCATGGGTATAGTTCTGTTCTTAGCTAAAGAGAAATAGGAGACGTCAGGGTTGTTATTGAAATGAGGGTGAATGGGTGTTGTAGACATTGCTGAATTTTTAAATATTTAAGCAGGATATAATTTCGAATTCCGTTAGTGCCGACTTTCACCAATAGAACATACAAGATTTAAAATATATACTGTTTTATTTACACATGCATATAGATTTGTTCTTTTTGGCTTGCTTGATTTTTCTTGAGGAAGCAGTATAGTAGTCTCTGCCTCAGTTTGCACAACAGATGGGTTAGGGTTTTTTTTCTCAAAATCTTCTCTCAATTCGAAATGCTAAGGAGTAACATCTAACTGCAGCACTCAGGCAGGGAGGACGTCTGTGTCTGTGCGATAACTGTCCTTGGGTGGTCAGGTGGTTATGAGAGACTCCAGATGTGCTACAGTGGAGTGGGGGTTGACAAGATTTTAATTCAATCTCCAGCATCGTTAATTCCTCTCTCTCTGGGACTATTGGGCCAAACATGCTCTTTAAGTGTGGCAGTGCGGTGGAGTGATTGTGGCGTTCCCTATGGGACCCTTTAGAGCAGAGGGCAAAATTAAGACGCCGTTCTCACAGAATTTGCCAGTGCATTTGGTGTTTAAGACATTGCTAAAAACTAGCACTTTTCTTTGTGTCATACTTTGCAGTAATTAGTCTTGATATATATGATATAGTGTCTGTGTTTTTGTATCTGCAACTGAATTTTACCATTTAACAAATGGGATGTTTTATTCAATCATAAACGAGATTAATATCCAGTATGTCCACACACTCGTTTGGCCAGGTTCGAGCCTTCCTGCAGCCACCTATGGAGGGGATTGTGCTTGAGACCTATGGCAGTGGTAATGCCCCTGATAACCGCGCGGACCTACTGCAAGAGTTCCGGAAAGCTACAGAGAGAGGAGTTATCATCGTCAACTGCAGTCAGTGCCTCAGAGGCTCTGTCACCACATCGTACGCCACTGGCAAGGTGTGTATGTGGGTGCCAATGATTCTGTGTATCACAAATGTGAAGCAGCATTGTAGCAATTGTTTAACGGTGGAACCAGTAATTATAAAGTGACGCTAGAACACTTGGTGTAATATATGGTGAAGTGCTCCTCAGGCAGCTTCAGTGATATATGAGCTCAGAGCAGAAAGTCTTGTATTTGTTGCACTGCCTGTTCTGGAGAAAAGAGAACAAAAAAATGGGATTATCCACAAACATAGCAACTATCAGGACAAGAATGCATCTATCCATACATATTAACCATGATGCTTGTTAATTCAGAAATGTGTGGCTTGCACTATAAGTATAAGCTCTCTTAATGAATCCCTAAAGCAGCTAAAACATCCCGTAACCGGCTTGTCGGCTTTAATAGAATATATACATTTTAAATCGTATACTGTATAAATTTTACTATAATTGCACTATGCCCTTTTTCAGGCCCTGTGTGATGCTGGATTGGTACCTGGAGGTGATATGACTCCAGAAGCTGCTCTGTCGAAACTTTCCTACGTACTGGCCAGGAAAGATCTTGCGACACAAGAAAAAAAGAAGGTATTCTGGACTGGACTGTAACCTGATATTTAGATGCTTAAAAGAAAATCTTCACTCCTAATGCACAGTCATTAGGGAAACCAAGCCCCATGACAGTTTTATTCCAGCTCTTAAAAGAGCTGCTGAGCCAGTTAATTATGCCCGCTTTAATATAATTAATATCTTAGGTGTGTAAAGGGTGGACTGGCTGAAAGCTCTCATGTGCATGCTTTTGTAGCTTTTGATTACATCAGACCTTTTTTGGCATACAGATGTTGAGCCGAAATCTGCGTGGTGAGATGATCGCTCACCTAGAGGGGGCCAAGCTGACGCTCAGTGACAGTCGCTTCATTCAAGTCATCGCAAAATCCCTCAGCATCAGCTGCAAAGAGGTGCAACACCCAGACCTGTTTAGATTCAATTCACATTTCATTCCCAGAAAGTCTAAGCCTTTCATCTAGGATATCAGGATCATATTGTCTAGTTTTACTCTGATAAATGACTAGGAAAATTGACTGTGTTAAACATTGCCGTCTTCAGGAGCTGGAAGCTATTCGTGATGCCCTGACCCCCACATTAGCCTGTGCTGCTGCTAAGATCGGCGACATTGAGGCCCTGGAAGCAATTAAAGAGATGGTAAGGCTTTCTCCTGACTTTTTATCCTGGTATCAAAGAGATCAATCTCTGAGCTGAGCTTATCTTCCCTTTATGGAGTTTCAGACCTTGTTTATCAAGCACATCAGATACAATAGTCTTTCAGATTGCAGTGTAGAATGGAATGGCTCTGCGCTGTCACCATTTCCTCTAAGCATTCTCCTGTCTTCGCTCAACTCCCAGGACCTGTTTTTAGACCAGTTTTCACACCTGTTTTAGACCAATACGCACACGCAAAGATTACATTTTTTCTGAAGTGCCACATCGCTCTAAACATAAATGTTTATAGCAGTAGCATGCACTAATTAAACTGGATTTATATTTTATGTCAGTTTGATTTAAGCATACTCTATATATGTGCGGCAAAAATAATAGGCATATACATGCATATACATGTTTATGTCAGGAAGCAATGAACCATGTTTTTTTCTCTCAGGGAAAACATTGCTATCATGAACCTCTTGATTAAACAGAATAAAAGGAAACTACATTAGTTTTTTGTCTTGTCTAGGTAGAGGTCATTTTGAGATAAGGCCTCTAATGCACTGATGAGATGGCCTCCAACTTGTGTTTGAAAAAACCTGCCCCTGATAACCTTGCTCTTCATAAGGATGCATTATGCAGTCAACTTTAGCGGTGTGTTTTTAAGATTAAGTGACCAAGGCTGCGAGTGGCACTTTGGATTTTGCCTCGGTGCTGAATTGAAATGTCTGAATGCTTTTTAATAAAATTCTTTTGCATGTATAGATGAGTGACAACATGTGGGGAAATTTTTTTTTACGGTGTTGGGCCTAAATAAATTACCATAAGAGCTTCATCGCACCTGTGCATAAATAAACTTAAAACTATAAATTAAATTAGAAGTCAGTGGAACTGCACTGGAATGACTAATGTTGTTCTGCCAAAGATATTTCCTCAACTGGTGTTTTGATGGCTCTCCCATAGGCATTCAAGTACGGTATATGTTGAGACCTGGTATGTTGAGACTATTCAATTCACTCACTCACTCACCCATCGTCTATACCGCTTTATCCTGTATTCAAGGTCACTGGGGCAGGGTGCACCCTGGACAGGGTGCCAATCCATCCCAGGTCACACACATACACACACTACGGGCAATTTGGGAATGCTAATTATCTGCATGTCTTTGGACTGTGGGAGGAAACCCACCAAGCACGGGGGAGAACATGCAAACTCCATGCACACAGAGACGAGACTCAAACCTGGACCCTGGAGGTGCAAGGCGACAGTGCTAACCACTACACCACCGTGCCACACCTATTCAATTAAATTCAATTTTATTTTTCATTGTTGCAAACCACACTTTACACAATCAAAAGAAAATTATGGAAATTTGTATGGAATGTGAAAAATTTTCACACTCATTGAGCAATTTGATGAACCCTTGTGCCATGTAGATTTGAAAGGCATTATCACCATGAGGACAGAAATGCTTCCTCATATGATAATGGTAATAAACATTAAGAACCATTGAGAATAACAATGTATTGATTTACAGTAATACACCCCTTTAATGGGGAGAAGAGCATCCGAACCATTCCGGCGACAGTATGCGCTTTGTGTGGTCAAAAGAAATTTCTGATTATTTTTAAATAAATTTAGAAAATTATACATTGCCATGAAAAGCAGTTTTATTAATAAAATAGAACAGTGTTTATTAATGGTACATAGTGGTACCTAGACATACAAATGCCGACCTCAAGAATTTTTGCCTAGCTATAATTTATAGCTCGAAAAAAAAATTACCTCTGCACACAAAGCATTTTTATATGAGCATATGAGCGAACGAACCAAGTTAAATTGAATCCCGGGTAAGTTGTGCACACAGTTGGGAGTCGTTCAAAACTTGTTTGCATTGGTGGAAAGCCAAGCAAAGCGAGTTTACATTTTCTTTCTTGCATTTTGTGTAAGATTTAGCATCATAGGTCCCAAGAATGTTATCAAGAACGATAGCAAGAAGAAAACGCCACTTTAAGTTTTGTTTTTAAAGCAGCTGGTGCCAAGAGGAATCATAAATTAAGGTTTAAATTAAGGTTCAATATAAATTTATTTAATATTTTACTTAATTTCCATGTCATACTTCATTTCCATGTCATACTTCATTTCCATGTCATACTTCATTTCCCTGTGCCATTCAGTAATATTGGTAATTTTTGAGTGACTGGAACGCATTAGTTGCATTTACGTTATTTTCTTGTGGGAAACTGTCTTTTGCAACACGAAATTGCGCCTCTGGAACGGATTAATTTTGTAATGCTGAGGTACTACAGTACATGAACTAAAAATACAAGCAAATATGTCTAAGTCAGCAGTTATTTGTATTAGCAAAGAGGTGTAAAAAATTGCATGCACCATCTAATTTACATAAATGTTTCTCAGTAATGTGCCTAATAGTTGGAAAAGTCTGCACATATTTAGGTTTGTCTTCTTTGGACTTAAGTGCTCAGTACCTAGTGCAAATTAACACAGGTATGCTGGATATTTTAACATTGTATTGATATTTTGATATTCTCGTATGCAGAAGATCTAAACACAGAAAATTCTGACCATCATAGAGTTTTTTTCATTACAGATTATGATAAAACAATGTAACATTAAATAAAAATAAAAACTAAATTAAGAATAAAAATACACTTTTATATAATTGTCAGAAATATCATTGTTTGATTATTATTTTATTGTTGTTGTTGCTTGCAATAATGAATAAAACATTTGTAAAATATGTTACATTAGGTTTTTAATATCTTTTCTGAATGTCTAATTAACTTTGCACTTAACTGTAAGTACACCGTCATAACTAACACAATTGGTACTGATTTCATTGCTATTTTTTAAAAATAATACCAGAGCTTGAGCCTGTGATTTCCTGAACTTTGCGTGCTCTTTCTACAGGGTGCTAACATGAGTATGGAAGACTATGATGGCCGGACTCCTCTCCATATTGCAGCCAGCGAGGGTCACTTCAAATTAGTGCAGTATTTACTGAGCCAGGGAGCCACTGTATATGCCAAAGATCGCTATGGGAACACACCTCTTCTAAATGCTGTTCGGTTCAGGTAAGTAAATATGCTGTACTATTGGTGGTGAATACCACTATAGGTTTTAGGTTCTTGGGACGTAGCTCCACAGGATCTCTTGGGGTGTGCTGTGGTGTCTGGTGCCAGATCCTTTGGGTGCTGTACAGTAGGTTGTGTGGTGGGGCCTATATGAACTTCTTTGTCCAGCACATTCCATGGATGCTTAGTCAGATTGAGATCCAGGGAATTGTGAAGCCAGGTCAACAACCTCGAACTCTTTGCCTGCTAAGCCACATGCATGGCAGGCTGTGATTGTTTGGTGTTCTAATACCTTTCTTTCATGACTCACATTGACTTTTGTTTTGGCAATTTGTGCTGCATTGGCTTTACTCTAGGCTCAGACGTGACAGACATGCCTTGACATAGAAGAGCCATGGGTGCCCATGATCCTGTCACCACTTTACTGGTATATATTTGACAATCGGTAGTATTCGATTCACCTGGAGGAGGTGTTAATGTTATGGCTGATCGGTGTGTACTCTACATACAGTTTCATAATTGTGGTGGTAAAGGAGGGTAAAAAAGTCACTGTAGTCTACTCATTCAAACCCTGTTAAAAACTTGAGCTGAAAATTAAGTTCAAAAGTTAGGATCTCAGATCCTGGAAGATCTGGAGAGATTTTGAACAGATGAGTCTCTCAGGCTCCTTTCTCTGTATTCACCTCTGCTGGTATGATATGCTTTAGTTCAGTTAAAACTTGGCCTGCTCTGAAAAACTAGTCAATCAAAAATCACATCTTTTTTGTAACATTTGACCAGTTTTTTTTTGTAACATGTTGCCCCAAAGAGACACTAATTATTTTTGAGCTGACTGTACGTAATATTAAATGTGTGTATGTATAGATATGAAAATGGTTTGTGTGTGAGCACGACTTACGGCTCTTGCCCTGATTTTTGTATGAATGCTGCATGTATGTGAATGTATATGTTGTCACACAGGTTCCTGAAATAAAGTATAGGTGCTTAATGGGTTGTTGAGGGTGCGTGGGCGTTGTCGTTTTGCAGGTCTTTTATAATACCTCATATTTCCTTATTGCCATGAACAGTGACAGAGAGCCCTCATATTTTTTTTAACCGAGTAGAGATTTGTTTCAGTAAATTACTTCATAATCTAAATCTTAGTTTTCAGTTGACCTCTCTGTGACCTTGTAATCTTTTAATGAAAAAACAAGCGTATGAATGTAACTCCAAATGTATGCACAACTCATATTGTGTGTGTGTGTGTGTGTGTGTGTGTGTGTGTGTGTGTACGCTCCTGATTTAAGCCCAGTGACCCTGGGATAGGCCCTGGATCCACTCACAAGCTTACTGTTGATGAATGAAACTTAATTAATAAGTAATAATTAAATCATCAGAGTTGGAGAAAGGTAGGGCTTTGGTGGCTCAGTGGTAGGTTTTTCTCGCCTGGCATGCGTAAGGCCCGGGTTCAATTCCCACCCAATGCCCATACCCCAGCCACTGAATGCAGTGCCGGTCCCAAGACAGAATTAAATGGGAGGGTCGCGTCATGAATGGCATCCGGTGTAAGACCTGTGCCAAGATGTATGTACAGTGTTGGAGATCTGCCTTGCTATTATGCTTGAGTCCTTCTTTCTTTTATGGTGCTGTACTTCAAGTCAAGTGTTTTTTTTGTGTCTTTTCAAACATATACAGCAGGGACATTACATAGTGGAATGAGAACATTCCCCCAGGACCATGGTGCTCCCACAATACTACACATAATTAACTAAAGCTATAAATGCAAGACAATATAAAGTGCATGATTGCAAGTATGTTCAAGCAGTGCAAGTCAGTAAAATTCTACTACAAGCACAAGAGCAGTATTAACGCCAACTAGTACACAGTTCTAGGGTGAAACAGAGTGCAAAGAACAAGATATTGCAACAAAATACTTAATGCTGTAAGTGTAAACATAACATTCTGCTTGGCCATCATACTGTTTTCATGATCCCCATCCTTGCCGTGTGCTACTTCTACCAACTGTCTCCAACATAAATGTTAGACATACAGCTGGCCTAATTGCACACAATCCTAATGATCATTGTAAGGTCTGTTGAGCACAGCAAATGATGGCTCGGATCAAGAAACTAGGACAGACTTTCTTTCCTCTTCATTTTCTCCCAATGTTACACAGGCTATCAATAGGCTCTCTACATCTCTCTCTGCGGACACGTTACATACAAACAAACTAAGATGAGATGTCAACCTCATTAAAGGAGGTAGAAGGGAGGGGGTGTAACTAAATTCCAGTTGTACACAGCGGTAATGTGAATGTGTGTGTGTGTGTGTGTGTGTGTACGTGTACGTGTATGCGTGTGCCGGAATTAGAGAGACTTCTTAAAGGCCTTGACAGCAATTATCATTTAATTAGAGTGAGCATGAGACAGTCAGTCACTGGTGCTTATTTTTACTCCCGCTGTTATATCTTCGTGGTTTTCTGAGACCTTGGACACGTTTCAAGTCCTGAGGGACTGATTTCATTCTCGGAAAAGTAGTATCGCCATCCTTCTTTAGATTAACATGTGCTTTTTGTTGTCAGGAGAGACGAAGCTGTTGACTGTCGTGGTGTTCTCCTGGGCAAGGTCACTCGTTTTTCTTTCATAACCATCAACAGTGCTTCAAATTTGGATCAGTGTGGGTTTGAGCCGCTGAAATTGGAAAAGAATCAGCAGTCAGGGACAATGTTGGGCTTTATAAACATTTAGGATGAATCATTTGGAGATGCATTGCTTCTTGCTTTTATTCACTACAGTAGTAACAGAAGGTGTCATGTTACCATAAGGAAGAGAAAAAGGAGAATGCTAAAAGGTGTGTTATATAAACCAGCCATACCTGCTGCTCTCTTTACGAGTGACAGATACTATGATTAGTAGAGGGAGGACTAACCGGATATGCAACAGCCACTAGTTTTGTGACTGAATTACAAGGAAACATTTACAGCAGGGAAGGGCCAAACTGTAGCCCTGAAATAGATTAGTGTTGGACCACACCTATCATTATGTGAGAAACACGAATATTTCCAGGCTAAAGTCATGTCTGTAAAAGCACAGGTTAATATAATAAGACGTTTTACAACTTTGGCCACTGTGTTTTAGTTCTACCTTGCCAAATGTTGACCATCACACTGAACTGCTATCGCTCTGGGATACAGGCGTCTCAGATTTTTTTTTTGTATGTATTAAATGGTGCGTTTGTTTGCAGTGTGATGTCTCTACTTGTCCCAGCCTGTCTGCAACCCTGCGGTCTCTGTTGTGCTGCAGTATCAGCCAGTAACTCCTGTGCCAACAGTTGCTAAGGGCAATGGCTAATCAAACCTCAAACAACCGAACTGATTTTTTCTTAGTCACATTTTCAGTTTCTGGTACAATAAAAGGAACAAATATGTTCTTCAAATCTGAGGTTGGTGGCACAAAGCCACAGCATATGATTGTTCTCCTTATGCTTTGTGGGTTTCCTCTGGGTTATCTGGTTCCCCCCATAGTCCAAAGACGTCTGGAAGCTGATTGGGGTTTCCAAATTGCTGGTAGTGTATAACTGAGTGTGTATATGCGTGTAGGTTGCCAGATATTGGGTCGTCACTGACACGATATAATCACGGGCATGAAGTCATAAGTCACTGTTGATAAGTGATGTTGGCTTGACTGGATGGATGTATGGACGTTGAGGTTACTTAATACCACTGCTAAGACTTGGTCACAGTCCATGATATTGTATCCAAGGACCTTAAATTGGCTTCAGACAGAAGCGGTTCCCAATATGGAATTGTATGTCAGTATGTCAGTGCACTTTATGGAGTATGAAGAGGATGCTGTATCACAGGCAAAACAAGATTTTTGAAGTTCTAGTTTAGACGGCTGTACATCGGTATCATTTTTATTTTTCTCCTCTTCTCTTATAGACACAAAGATGTGGTGAAATTACTGAGAAAAACAGGAGCCCATTTTTCCCGTGACGATATGGAAGGTGCTGGAACCGAGCTTTGCAGGTGACACACACACACTAACCCCTCACTCCTCCCTTGTGTAACATTCACGCAGGTTTGACCAGTCGTTCAAGGCCTCCTCAAGGTCTTAGAATGTTCCCTAACTACATTACATGCATACAGCATACATGTGTCTGGTATTTGAGGTTTAAAGCTACACACTTACATTTTGCAATTAATTCAATATAATATTTTCATATACTGGCGAAAGGTTTAGATGAACACACTCACACTAACCATTATTCTCTCTTGGTTATAATTCTTCAAACTTTACTTTATGACAGATTATGAAGATGTAAATCAGGTTAACAGGACTCCAGATGTCTCAATTTTTCAGTAATTTACTGAGTGTGTGTGTGTGTGTGTGTGTGTGTGTGTGCACGTACATGTCTGTTTGCATCACAGCCTGACAGCAAATGCAGACTTGGAAGGCTTGGAGATTTGGCATTTAGCTGGGGCTGATCTGACTATGCCAAGTTATAATGGGCAAATAGCCATAGAGGTGGTGAGTATATATTTATAGCATTCCTTTTCATGACTCATTTCTCCATAGATAGATATATAGATAGACATATAGACAAATAGACAATTATGACAGACTCTAAATTCATAATCAGACATTCAGTATAACTCAGTCTGTGTCCTTCTCAGGCTATGCAGTGTGGCAATGAAGAAGTCTTGCAGTTTCTTCAGCAGGCTGCTCAGTACCGACCTGAGGTTATTATTCTTTCACAGACACACACACATGCACAAAATCACCGCAGATTCATCTGACTTACACAAATTCCCACCGTTTAAAACTAAAGACAGTAATTCCAAGTAATTTGATTGTTTATTTCTTTTTGCTGCTACTGTGCACTACACATCGCCAGGCACATGAGGGGTCTGAGGTGAACATTTCTTTTTTCCATCCCGTTTCATTTCTGAATACCCAAAACATTTCTGGTCTCCTAAATGAACTGCATACATTACTATCTCCAGTCATCTAATTAGATGAGATACAAAATGTCACAACCCATTTGTGGCATTTATCAAAAGTCAGTCTTAGAAACTTGTGTTTTTGCCATGAACCGAGTGGAGCGTCATCTCGTTGATTGTGTGCTCTGAGCAAAATGTGTGATGTCACTGTTTGTAGCATGCACTGTTTTCGGTTAGTCATTGTCTTTTCCAGATTTCAATAATTATTTTTCACCTTGCAGGTTTTTGATGAAACTGAAGAGGTAATTTTCAGTTTCTTATTACTGGTGTATATACACGCTCGCTGACTGTTTTCCTCCACTGTCAAACAAATAAATCCATCTTTATTTTGACAAAGAAAAATATCACTATGTATCTGTTGTTTTAAATAGAAGAAATCTTTAGAGTCTGTTTTTTGTTTGTATTTATAGCTCTGTATGCGAGGTTTTGGAGGGAAAGAGATCAACAACTTTAGTGCATGGTTTGTCATTTGCTGTACTGAAATGACATTAATATGCACAAAATGTTAAATGGGGTTGTAACATTCGCAGCTAGCATGAGCGCTTTTTGTTTTCTGCTCCTTAATCTCCTGCTCCTAACTGTTTCTTTAATAAATTTTGCTATAAATGAAAGCTTCGGTTATTTAACCTTTAGTTTCAGTCAAATGATAACTCATTAAGTGAAATTTCACTTACTCTAATTAAGTGAAAACATTTTCCAAACTCTGTATTGTTGTATTTGCATTCTTTAAATTGTGACATTACCAGTTCTTGTTGATTTGTTCATTATATTGTGACAAAGGATAAGTTTTTTTTCCCTGAAAAATACATGGGTAGTTGGCATGATGTGCATGGCTGATTTAAAACTGTACAAAATAAATGATCTAATTCCATGTGATTTCCAAAATCCAAAATGGCCATATATATTTGTTACTTCTGTATGGAAAATATATTTCTTAAACATTTATGATTTATTCTTTTCTTATATCATTTTCCAGAATGGTGAATACATCGAGTTTTCAGCTCGTCCACAGAAGTGCTAAGGATCCAACCAGCATCCTTTCCATTACTGTTTTTTTCCTTCAGTGTATTTGTATTTGTACTAGTGTTGTGTTTGTATTTGTACAGCAGACATTTTACAAACCAGCTTATCTAAACCAAAGTTGGCAGCAGTAGGAAGGTGGCTTTAGGAGAACACTTTAGAGGACAGGGGACCATCCACCCTGGTGACCCTAGATAGTGAATTTTATGACTTATGATTAATTACATTGTAATAGCACATGGGTCATACAAAAGATAAATAAACTGGAGTAGCTGCATTGCACATGTACAGGATATTAGATATGTGCATATTGTGAGTAAAAATCTTATGACCACAGCACAAAGCTGATTTTATCAGTTCCTACTTTAAGCGTTCTTAAAAAAAATGGAACCTATACAATTACAATTTGAACCCCTCAAATAAAATATAAGCCTTTTTTTGCCACTGAGCTGAATATACTCAGAACTAAGCACATAAATGTGAGGGTATGTATGTTCAGGTATAATAAGTGTCTGCCATTTTATAGTACTGAACAGTAATGCTGAAATAGCTGATGTGTACTAGAATGTAATAAAGTGTTATTGTCTAAGATTTTTCAGTTCACATGGAGGGATGCAATATGTTTTGCACATTTTGGAAAGTGTTTGTGAGTTAGAGATGCCCATATTTGGGAACGGTTCTGATTAAAATATGCTGTTAAACCATATATTGTGTTCTCAGTTTTGCTAACCATTTCATTAGGATGTCATAAAGTGAAAAGATAGTGTTATGATATGCATTAGCCAACATTGGTTTGGCTTTTTGCTGTTTTACCATCTGCTAATGTGAACTGCCACAAAATTGTAGTGCAATATTTAGTCACTTTTCAATTCACTTCAACATGTTTTAAAGACGCACAAACAGGTGTCTCAGGTAATATCATAAAATTGAGACAATATAAGTTGATGATTGTCCTTATAGGAAAGTAGTTATTATTATTATTATTATTATTATTATTATACAAATGGACATGAATTTATGCTAAATGTTAGATATTGGATAAGCACAAATATTGAAATAAAACATTTTCACCCTAATTGTTTGCATTGTGCTTATTAATTTAACTAATTGCTGCATCTCTCTCTCTCTTTCTCTCTCTGTCTTCCCTGTAAATGTATATGTTTATAATAGATTACATGATCACATTACAAAGAAGTGAAGGTGTCATGTCTAAAAATGGAAGTACAAGCATGTTGACTTATCTCAAGGACTTTTGCAGAATATAACTTATTCACATTTCCTTTTTCATTTTTTCGAGTCTGGATGAGTCCACATAAACACTCATTCTGTTCTGTATATTACATGAATCACATGTAATCAAAGTTGCAGTTATTCTTTTATCAGGTTTTATAGGTTGCCCCTCCTTAGTATGCATCAACAGAGACCAGATTGCTGACATGGTAGATTTCTTTTTTTATTTCATTTGGGATCAATAAAGTATCTATATCTGTCTGTCTGTCTGTCTATCTATCTATCTATCTGCAACTATAATGTATATGGGCAGATATCTCCATACTGTAGTACTGTATATAGCTACAAATGCATCTTGTGTAGATTAATTGATCAGAAAAGAATAAAAGGATTTATAAATCATTTTAATATTTAACACGACAATCTGTAGATTGATCTGGTGTAGATGTCAGTTTTATGAATGTCCCCAAGTTAATTAAAAGACTAAAAGGAAATATTTCTCACTACATTATAATGTATGTCCTATTATTCCAGACTATGACTGTTACAGTTATGGCTCTAAAAACTTGCAAGGACATGCAAATATTCACTGATAACTAGTGATAAACATTATATGACTAAATTTTCATGGATACTTGACCACTATATGGTTCTTTCCAAAACTGTTTCACCAAAATAGGAAACACACAATTTTATGGAATGCCTTTGAATGTTGTATCATTATAATTTCTCCTTACGCGAATTAAGTGACCATAACCAGTTTCACTATGACAATGCCCCAATATGCAGAGAGAGCTCCATGATTTGCCAAGTTTGGTGTAAAAAAAACTTGATCGGCCTGCAGTGAGTCTTGATTGAAGAAATTTGGGATGAACTGGAACACTGCACCCCAGAACACCTCACCCAACATCAGTGACTGACCTCGCTAATGCCCTTGTGGCTGAGTAAACACAAATTCCCATAGCCATACTCGAAAATCTATTGTAGGCCTTCTTAGAAGAGATGGTGTTATTACAACGAAACGGGGGGAGTAAATCTGAATTATGAGATCTCATGTAAGTTGGCCACAAACATTTGGCCAAATAGTGTTCTTAATATATTTATGTATTGTAAATAGACAAATAAAACTCGTTTACACATATGGGGTATTCAGCAAAAAGTGAAAACAAACATGACATGATTTGAAATCGCTTTTCAAACACTTTCCACAAATTTTACATCATGGTAATTAAAGAAATTCAAGGGAAAAACTTAATCATTAATCTTTAAGTTTTTTAATGGATTGCAATGATGAAGCATTTCTAAAACTATGAGAGAGAGAGAGAGAGAGAGAGAGAGAATAGTACCCTGGGCAAGGCTGAATATGGAGTTGTGTGAATGGGGAGTAGGTGCCGCAGGAAGCCAGGAGAGCCGGTCTGACCTGCACGGCCTTCATTCCACCCTGGCTCAGTGAATAGGGCTTGTATGAACAGTGCCCTCAGTTCTCAGTATAAAAACACTCCACTGTCACACACGGTGCTCATCGGGTTGGGGACACTGACAGAAAAGTTCTCCTTGCTCAGTCAGTTACTCTTGCCGTTTTTTTTTTCTTTTCTTCCTAAATATGCCTTATCAAGTTTTCTCTTCAGGAAACTGAAGCGCACTGGGACGATGTTGGTCTTCAGCAGCCTACGGTAAGACGACTGCTCCGTGATAAAAACCGCATACTACGTCACTTCTAGTTTGTCAAAGTTTATACGCCACTTTTCCCGTCGAACATTTGATCTGCTCTTCAGTAGACTAGTATGCGGTTTTGGACGTATAGCTCGAACTTGGAGATGGCCGTCTGGCGCACCTTCCTTACCCGGAAGCCATGGAGTTCATGTGGTCTGTCTGGTTCAGTGGTTCTTAACAGTTCAACAGTTCTATCCAAAAATTGTGAAATGTTTAGGACCACTTGACCAGGCAGACGTTTTCTTTTGTCCTTGGAAAAGCAGGAAGAAGAGCACCTCCCTCTGTTTATAACCTACTTCATAAAGCTGATGCTGTAGATATTCAAGTTAATAAATAGCCAATAAATAGTCTATCAGTGTTTTGATCTTTCCCACAGCTAATGGTGCGATTATAATTGTGATGTTTCAATATTATCAGTGTATTGCATTTTTTTGGCAATAAAATCATTTCATACAGACAACAGAGTGTGTACAGTGTTTGTCTTGCGTTTGTTTCCCACCTTAACCTCATTTCTCATTGTCATTCCCTCTGTAAGCTCCATAAAACACAACCCTCCTTTGCAATTAAAATATTTTTTTCCCCAATTTTGCTGCTTTAATTGTTTACGTGTAAGTACTCGGAGACCAACCCTGTAAAATCTCTATTGAGTTTTATTCTATTTTAATATCTTTGTGTTAATGCATTTAAACAGTACCTTAAGGTCTCTCTCTACAGCAGTGGTCTTCAATCTTATCCTCAAAGTGTCAGTGTGTCTGCAGGGTTTTCATTCCAGCTAAGCAGAAACACAAGTCATTCAACTTGTTTAATCTATCTCAATCTTAGTCAACTGCTAGGTGTGGTCCCTGTTTTGCCGTAATGAAAACCTGCACACACACATATATACTTTGCGGGTAAGACTGAAAACCTCTGCCCTACATGTTGCTCTTTTTCTCCTTGTTCTTTCACAAAGAGTCAAAATAAAGCGGATGGAGGCTGTTCTGTTTAGATTCGAGCTGAGTTGGCGCTCTCCGTGGTGCTGAAGATTCTCTCTGCGAGTCGGAACATATTTCTCCTCCATTTATCCATCCTGAAGACATCCTGCATTTTGTGCAGATGATTTACGGACCCAACCGTGCAAGCGTCTAAGCGTGACAAATGCACAACAAGCGAGGGCAAGCGCTGAACGAAAACTCAGGGAAATCAATAAGCGCAATTATTACTTTAAATCCTTATATCAAGTCTCATTAGATCGTGACAAGTTAAAAATGATCATTACTGCAAACATAGCAAGTGAAGAACACGATGCAAACAACATCTAAGTCAACAAACTTCTTCACAATACATTTTGCAAGCTATTAGACAACAAATCCAGCGGATTATCTGGCTCTTATAGGCACAAGAGACAGGAACAAGATGGACAAGACTAAAGAGACTCATGAATTGTAAATAAGGTCCGAAATTCAAATAGGCTAATATTGATTTCTGGCAATCGAAAATGAAAAAAGCAGCAAATGTCGCAATATACGCGTTTATTAGACCTCAAACCTTAAAGAACATCTAAGTGGAAAATGTAGAGCTACAGAATGTATTGAAGCTAATA
>JAOVVA010000002.1:14542168-14574736 GCA_028565275.1 Leiocassis micropogon | reverse complement strand
TATGTCAAGAGTAGTATTTTAAAATCAATGTGAAATTTCACAGGGAGCCAATGCAGTGAAGATAAGATAGGGGTGATATAAGACATTAGCTCATTCATTTAATCCCATTTAATCAAGCCATATCTGTGATGGGTAATTACTGTGAATATAAGCAACTATGTATGCATGTAAAAGTTATAAATCAAACACATGTTTTTATTAAAATCATAGGTTCATTTGGCTTTATAAAGTATATTAAAATAAAAAACACAACTAGAATGCTGAAATATTATTTTGTTCATTGTCCCATGTATAGTATAACCTGTTTGTGGAATTATTGCGCCTGTATTGCGCAAAGGTCTTCATATTAAATTAATTACGATTATGTAGATTTAATGAAAGAAATTTGAACTAGTATTTTACCATTTAAAATGTGTTTTTTTATGTAACAACCTCAGCAGCAACCTCATTTCCCCTCTCGTCTGTTCCAAGCATTCAGCCTCACCAGTATACTCATCAAAAGTTTGATCATCTGTCATCATATGCACCTGTTTCTCTCTGGTTCATGCCTTAGGTTAGAAGGTTTTTATGCTTGAATGATTCATAGTCACTTGTGTGGCTGAACAAACAAAAAACGTTTCCCTGAAACTGATCAGGTACAGGGACTGGACTGCAAATGAGAGCCAAGAACTTGCTAAAAATAAGAGCCAAAAATTCCCTTGGGGGGCCTGTGGAACTATTCCACAAGACTACATTAAAATACAAGAAAGTCTGGCTTTTTGGAAGTAAAATGTGAAGAAATAAGGGCTGGTTTAAGACTTTTGCACATGTACATTTATACTTTTGATGATGTTGATGATTTAAAAAAATGCCTCATAAACAGCATGGAAAACAAAAACATTCCCTCCATTCTGTGTATGATATTAAACAAGGTGTGTTTGACTTGTTACTCGATCGCATGATTAAGCTTTGTTGACCATCACTGTATGTACAGAATCATTAGACAAACTGAGATAATTGTGTTGTGTTTGTTTTTCAGTTCCTTTAAATAAGCAAATTTTCTCGGCAGATCGGTAAATAAATGAGCATATTAAAACATAATTTTGACTGATTAATGATTAGTTTTTTTTCCCCTTTTCAGTGTATATGATCTGTTCTAAAAGACATGTAACGTTATTTCCATATCTCCCATCTCCTTTCAGATTTCCAGCCAAAGATACAGAAAGAACCCATCTCTCTCAATAAAACCATTACATATAGTTTGGAATTTCCTGCTAATTAGAAAAGGGAATAATTATTAACCTTGGCAAAAGACAACAATCTCATTCTGTTTACCCTGGAGCCACTTTTAACCAAATTGCCCCTTTTATGTTGACGGAGACCTATATGTAGAAAGCCAAGTGTCATGGATATTTTTTGACGTTTATTACAGATTTACCTCTGGACTTTGGTTCATTTTTTTGAAAGGCACAAGCCGGGGTACACCCTGGACACAGTGCTAATCCATCGCGGGGCACACACACATACACTCACACACTACGGGCAATTTGGGAACACATATCAACCTAACCTACATGACTTTGGGAAGAAACCGGAGTACCCGGAGGAAACTCACCAAGCACGGGGAGAACATGCAAACTCCATGCACACAGAGGCGGGAATCAAACCCGGACCCTGGAGGTGCAAGGCAACAGTGCTAACCACTACACCACCGTGCCGCCCTAAAGATCTTAGCTTAGTTGATAACAGAGTCTCTACAGCTCCATACTATATTACACTCGGTGTTTCCCTCTGGCACTGTTGCTTATGTCAGAGACAACGTAAATAATCAAAAAGTAGAACCAGGAGTAGATCATTTTTAATGTCTGAGGCCAGAGCCTTCTGTTTCCTGTAGTGCATGAGAAAGAATGCTCAGAGAGGAAGCTTCCTGTTCCTGTGCGGTGTTTGGGTGGAGAGGGATTGTTTGAGATTTCAAAGTGCAAACGCAATGTGCAATTACTTTAATCCTAATGATCAACATAAACAAATGCATGGAAGATTGATTGTGCTTTTAAAAAGCACCTGCATTGAATTTCATGAAAAATGTAGGAAACTGCCCACATGAGTATATTTGTACCTTGGTCTGATTTAGTGGTTGTTTCAAAGGATGGATTTAGGCTCTCAGAGATGTTAATCAGATTGCTTGTGGCTTGTAAATCACCCCTTAAATAAGCAGTAAGGCTGCTGTAGACATGGTGTGTGTATATTGGTGCATAGTGATTGCATGGGCTGAGAGGAAAGAACAAATGTCAGAGGTCATTACACTTGAAGGCATGTCTCTTTTGGGGAGCACTGCTCTGTAGCCCTCCACAAGCTGTCCTATTAGCCAACCTTTAACCTCTGACCCCTGAGCCTACAAATAAGCCCCCAGGCACGAACCGCGAACATGCTTACGCATCCTTAAGCTCACATTTATGCTCTGTGTATATTTGTTATGCATGGGGAAATTCTAACAAACATGTCAACCAATCTGGCACAGTGCATTATATTAAGCATCCTTTGTGTCATTATAATGGGTTACAAGCTATGTTTTTTTTTCTTTTATTTTTCCAAAATTCAGATAATCACACTGCTTTTGGAAAGGTTATACTGTCTGAGTCTTGTTGAGTGCTGAGTGATGGAGTGTGCTACTGAATGGTTACGAACCTCGAGCAGAGAAAAGACATTAATGTAATGTAATGGTCACATACTGTAATGCGTTCTCATTCATATGCAGATTTAGCATTGGCCCAAGCTGCTCTCTTGACACTCACTAACACCTGTGAGAGGACACTCTGCACCACTTCCATGTTTTAACTGGTGTGATGTGCAGTGGTCTAATGCCCTTCAACTTAGTGTTCTTATTCACATAGTGGATTAGAAATTTGGCTCATTTTAGCTGATGTGATATAGCTGTGTATACTGGTAAAATTCAGATACAGACAGAGAGGCAGGGAGAAAAAAATTTAGCAACAATGGTTTTGTTGTTCTTATATACAAAAACCAGCCATAAGATTATGACCACTGACAGGTGAATTGAATAACATTCAATACAAACTATACACCAGCCAACTGATGACAGGTTTATTGGGTTGCAAGCCTCACCTACGTCCACATGAACCAAAGGCCAGCCAGAGTTATTTCAGTACTGAGCATGATAAAAAGGCACAAGAACACCCAGTGCACCTCAGCCCACCACCCATGGGGCCCAGCAGACAATGGCCCAAGTCTATATTCCCCAGATATTAATCAGATTAAGTAGCCATGGGATGCATTGGACAAACAAATCCACAGAGGACCCACCCAGCAATCCATGGATGCTCAATCCCAATCAGATTAAGCACCCATGGGTTGGCAGTGTGGTTCCTCTGTGAATTGGACAAATAAGTTTAATCCATGGAGGACCCACCCTACAACCCATAGCACGCAAAAGGATCAGCTGCCAATGTCCTGGTGTGAGACACTACAGCAGACTTACAGTAGCTCCCAAAAAGGGTCAGAGCCACCCTCGCAGAAACATAGGTGGTTTTGATGGATTTTTTCCGTTGCTGATGAGTGTATAATATATACATTGACACAAAATTGAGTGGTGAGATGTACACACCCAGGACAGGTAAATGCATGCTAACTAGACAGACAACTGAAATATTTCGAACTGATTACATGGCATTGTTGAAAAAGAACAGAACATAACTGTACAGCGCATCAATTTTCTGTAAACTGTATACTATGCTTTCAAGCAAAAAAGGGAGCGTAGAACCCTCTGAACATATGTTTCTTTTTCCTTTCAATATTCTGTCTACAGGACAGTTTTTTTTGTCTGACCAGACAACAGTGCCGATGAAATGAGGGCAATCCACAGTTGAAAAAGCACAGGCAATCATCCCCCTGTCTGTGCTTTTTCTTCACACTGAGCCTTTTTCTCGCTTCATGTAATTTTGCCATTTCAATTCAGCCCATTATAACTCAGGGCCGCCCTCACCCTTCTAACCTCACTTATTCGAATGCGCAGTGAAGGGACTTTTTCTCTTGTGTGCTACAAGGCCGCTTGCAGCCTTCTCTATTGTTCCTGTCAGACGCAGTGACTAAACGGCTATTGTCTCTATTCTTGATAAGTAAATCTCTTAACAAAAAGAGGACAGAAAAATAGGAGGAAACCCCCTTTAACTATTTGTAAGTGGATAATGTATGTGTGTGTAGGTGTGTGTGTATGCGTGCGTCTTCACTTGTCCATGTGCCCGGTCTAGATAGAGATGGGTTCTGGGGATTCTCTCCCTATCTGAGCATCTTTATTGAGTTTGTCTAGACGTCTCTATTAGCCCAAAGACAGCATTCATTCCGTTCATTTTGCAGTAGCCTCAGATGTTTCTATCAGCAGCTCCATGGTCTCTAAATACCTGCCACACAAAGAAAACCGTTTAATAGATGGATAATGGGAAATGAGAATTTCATTGCCAACTGCAGGATTCACATTCTTACTTGACACACTGAATTATTGGGATTAATTGTGGTCTATTGCGTGCAGCATATTTATTTACTGCTTAATATGCAAATTTCCTGATTTGTCACTCAGACCCATTGTTGTGCTGGCAGGCTAAAGTGTAATGGCATAATGGCCATTATTTTAATGTCAGAAAAACAGCTTTCAAGCTATGATTTGAGTTATGAGGGTATAGTGTAGCTTGAATCAACATGCACCAGCCTACGGTTCACATTTCCTCTATGTTTTTTTTTTGGAAAGGTTTGGACAATTGAGTTTGCATGTGGCAGTCACACAGTCCTAAATAAATTACACCATGTGCTGTAGTTTACCTAGTTTCAGCTGCCAATGAGCAAATTTAACTGTTAAATGCTGATGTGCAATAAACCCTGATGCTTTCAACACGACCTGTGCAGGTCTGGTGAATTGGGGGATCGTATGTGCGGAAGAGTTTTCTTCTTCCTTTTTGTCCTCTTTACACATAATTAACGCCTTAACTTCTTTGAACGAGACAAGCTGGGCTGATTCCAGCTCCCTCTGTCTGCCCTTCCAGATAATAGAAAATAGAAAGAAGGCATACTTCAGGAATGTTGCTTGGTGATCATTTAATGGGTGTAGATGAATGTCAGTGCAGTTTTAGTGGTAAAGGTTCTGATTTATTTTTTTGACAGTGTGCACCTCTGCGCTTTTTCTTTGTGAAACCTCGTAAGCTATAAATAACCTTATGTTATTTGATGCTGTAGCTCTCTGTTTATGATCTCTTGGTACATCACCAATCCTTAGATCACTTTAGTGGTGCTTTCCTCACTCAGATTTTATGGGGGACTGGCTGCTTTATCCATTTAGTTGTTAACCTGCAGTTGTCCTTTTTGGGTATAAGCTATGTACATAAGAGGGTCATGAATTGCTGTAAATGTGCGTGCAATGGCTTTCATAGCTGCCTTTTTTTTTTACTGAATTGAGAGCACACAGACTATAAATGCTATCTTCAAACATCTCCTGTTGTTTTGTTTGGCTGAACTGAGAGCTTGGTTTGTCTCCTGTAAACATTTCTTTTACCTCAGTCCATTAAGATCGCTCTTAAGTCTTTGGAAGAGGTCAGGGGGCCATGAATGAAGAAGATTAAAGAAGTAGTCGAGAGTATAAATGAAACCACAAAGATGTATCATGGTGCTGCGGTTTCGGGTTGGACACCTCGTCATTTCACGGATGAGTTCACTCTGTACCTGGCTTAGCTTATGCAATGTATTTGAAGTGAAAATGGATTCACAGTGCCACAGCTTGTAGCTTGTCCTTAGACCTTTCATGAATAGAGAAGTACCATCTCGGTGGTGTACATTACGCTCACAGCACACACATGCATGCACAAACACATGTCTCCAGGCATTTGCTATGCAATGAAAATTCAAGGACCTAGTAGGTCTTGTGTATTTCCTATAAACATTAAAAATATGTTTAGTGAAAATAAGTTAAAAAAAAAAATCAAGGGAAGGCTGATGACTTTCTCTATTTGCAGAAACAGTTGAGGTAATATGAAGGGTTTCCCCTTCAAAATGTGGTATCTCCAGATTTGGAGAAAAAAATGCCGAAATCGAGGAAAAAAAACATTAAGTAATGCAAACTGATAGAGAATAGTTTTTACGATGATTGCCCAAATATTATGTCAGCGTACATTGTGTGGGATTTTGCAGCACTATAACTCCACCTCCCACTGATATATCAAATAAATAACATCAAACTCATGCTTTTCTGCTTTTGCAGTGAGTAATACTGGAGGTAACTGGAACTAGACAAGCAAGTTGGGGTTTGGTGCTCATAAAACCTTTTTAGTTTTAATGGAAATAAGGGTTCATGAGAAACATTTAAAACAACACCAAATGTTCAATCAACAATGCTTTATCAGCCATCTCCTCTAATAGTTTTAGTTTTACTTTGGTACTGTATTTGCTAAGAGGAGCTTATTATAGTGTTTGCTGGGAAACCTGTAGTGGCCAGCAACAGACTGTAAATGTACTTCTTTTTGGCTTTCAACATTCTTCCAAAGTCCATCAGTTTTGTCCATCTCATTCGTCCATCTCATTCATAGCAGCTGCTTTTTTGCTCAGTTGGTAGTTTTGCTTCACTGATCACATGACGGAAAGAAGCAATGTGTTTGGCCATTTATGGATGTGTTTGTAGTGGTTTTCAGATTTAAAGTATTGTTATAGACAGTCTTTTGGGTCTGACGGAAAACAATTTGTCAGAATGAGTAAGAGTCTGAAAATGGTTTTGAATGTTGCAGTTTGCTGTACTTTCAAATTAGACACGAGATAATAAAAAGTTTCAGATGGAGAATGTAATATTGATGTTTCATAAGCTGGAACTCCGCCACAGGAACAAAATATCTGTTTGACATCTGTATGTATGGCCTTGTGCTGTGTCCAGAGTATGCAGGGCTGCTGAAAGTAAAGTAAAAAATATCTTTATGGGAAAATCTGCCCTCAAATATATGTTTGTTGAAGGGTATTCCACAAATATCTTACAATAAAATGTAACAATGAAAAAAAGTATTACTCTGGCTCTTTCCAACAGCACATAATTAAATGGCATGGGATAATTAGATTTTTTTATGAAGACCTCTGTATTTAGAATCGTAGTTTATATTACAGCTTGAGCAGAAATTGTAAATGATGTTCTGTTTAAACATAGTGTAAATCTGAGCTCCTGTGAACCTGTGACTTTGTCTTTAAATAACTTTTTTAATGTAATTTATGGTAAGTAGTAGGGTTCTAATTAAAGATAAGTAAATGTGTTTCCTGTGTAGAAGAGAATTTAATGCAGCGTCACACAATGGGTCAACACGGATCTCACATCTTCGCCATATCATTTGAACTCCAAAACCTTGAGGGATGCATGAAAACGAGAGTGAAACAGAGAAAGAGAGAAATTTGAGAGAGTGAGTGTGTCTAGGAGGTTGTGTAATAGTAAGACTAGGGGACTATCCAAACCCTGTGACAATGAACATGTTTCTTTTGCAAGGCTGTATGCTGAAAAAGGCAATTAAGTGAGCAAGTGATGGTGGTCTGTATCATGGATACACCAAAACATTCCACTGTATTTGTGTGTTCTGGTGGAGTTGCTAATTTATGATTGAACGTAACAACTAATTTTAGCCTTTTACATACACTACAGTAGCACAGGTAAAATAAATTTATTTCCATGTTTAGTTGTTCTGAATAGTCCTTCAGCTGCAGACATATTTTAGCAGTCACGTATTACAGTATTACCACAACAGATCCCCCTTTTTTTTTCTTTTCACTTTGAAACTTTTATGAGGGGTCTAAATGTTATTGATAAATATTGCTAGTCTTTTATATTAAAATGCATAAGAAACTGCATAAAACCTGTGATGTGTTGCTGTAAGGTTTCCCTACTGACCCTTATTTTGTTACATTATATGATGGGTGTTCAAGTCAAATGGGGACAGTAACAGAATACAGTTATGAGAGTAAAAACCCCCTTTATGTCTCTATATAATCACCTGCTGCACTAATCCACTTATCCCAGCGTTTCACTAGTGCTTGTATATCATTAAGGTAGAAAGTATTCTCAGAATGCCAGAATCATGATTGGCCTACCTGCTTGACGTCTGAAACACCGACCTCCCGGCAACTCCTATAATGGCCCAAAACATGTGGAAATGGCTTGGAGCCGAGTTCCAGTAATGTGCAAATGATGTTTGTGAATGATTGTGTTACAGTTCCAACAAATAGATATGTCTCTGCCACAAGTTATCCATCTATTTTTCAAGGATCAAGCGTTCCAGTCACTAAAGTTTCATGGGAATGATTGCAGTGTGTTCTGAACCCTTTGCACCATTCAAATGTTTTACTGTGGCTAAGAGTCTCATCACCATACTGTGTTTGAAGTCTTATTATTTTTAAACCTTCATTCATCAGATCACAAATTTCATCATGTCCCGGTTTGACTTGAACACCACTCATAGTTAATTACTTACAGTATGTTAAACAGTCCTGCCAATCTCTGCATAACCATAAAGAAATCATTCACATGATTAATATGTACAAGAGATATCTGATGAAAAAAAAGGTATAAAATCCAATCTGATACCCAAACAGCCTTTAGAGCAATATCGTGAAAGTCAGTATAAAGTTATTGCAGCACTAATTATCTTTGATGCTGATAAGTGGTCAGCAGTTAATACTGTAATGAATTTTTGTAGCCATCTCAGTTTGAATAATTTCTTTAGGATTTATGACTTATCCAGATGTCTGATTTATCGAGGCTGAGTAATGCAGACTGTAAAGTTTTTCATTGTTTCTAAATTATTTGTAGAACATTTTTATTCATTTATGTAAGCTTTAGTATCATGTAATGAATTCTAAATTTGAAATATATTCTCATTAAGACTTGAGTCTAAAATTAATTCAGATGTTTCTTAAAAAACATGTTCATCAAAGAATAAATTGACACTTGTATGGACATCCAAATTCTGCTTTTATTTGTGTCTAATGCACTGAATTGCATCACTCCTATTTGCATATATGACATGATCATGGTTTGTAAATGCAGGAAGATTTATTTAGACACAACATGCAGTTTCAGGGACGAATATCAGTTGATTACAGTAGCAGAAATGATGACAAAGTGTCTCAGAGAATCATAAATCAAATAGCAGTAAACAACTGTGCCAATTTAGAAACAAAGAGCAGCATATGTTTTTCTGGGCACCCTCTGTCTCTTATGCGTATGCACGTGTCCTCTCTCTGCTTGGCTCGCTGCCACACTTGTATGGGTGTCGGATTGGAACTCATTGGAGTTCATTTCACTACCTGCCCCCAGTCTCTCTTTGGTCTGTAGTGAGTATTTCAGTAGAATGAAATATATATATATATAAACCAACACCAAAACTGAAGCTAGTGATGTATTGGTATAGCGAATGTTTGTTCATGAGTTTCAGGTCGAAACCCAACCTGATGACTTGCTGAGTAATTGTTCAGAAAGTCAGATCTGATGACAGGATCAGCTTCAGACCTAAGGAGCTTTTAGCACCAGTGGAAACGGTAAACACAAAGAAATGACTAATCACCGAGCACACATGCATGTTCTCCTTGCGAGTCTGCTGCTGAGAGTGATTAAGCCCACGGGGGGTCCTGCTCAGCTCCCAGCACGAAAGAAATCTCCGATCCCTAGGATTGACTCGGGCATGTGTGTGAGAAGGTCAGTCGAGATTAGGTCTGGATGTGGCCTTCGGAGCCTACTCAGTGTAATCTGCATTAATGGCTTGCTGTGAGAACGCCCTGCTTTCCTTCTGTGTCACTTTGGGCATTGTAGCAGCAGCTGCTCTTGTCATCCACACACCCCTGTTCTGCTCAGGGGGAAACCCCTTATTTCACTTACCTGCGTGAAATGCTGGCTTGGCATCCTGCTGGCCCCAGCTGTTCACTATAAAGCTAAAAACAATATGTCAGTTTGTATTTACTGTGTATTAAGTTGCTCTTAAGCCTGACTGTAGAGATTCGAAAACCTTACTGGGCACAGTGTGTGCCTCTTCCATTAGCGGTTAGTTTGTTATGCATCTGTCCAAGCTCGGATGTCAGATGGAGCATAACCAGAGATTAAAGCATTAATTCAATGCCTGAGTCCAATAGTCAAGTCACATATATAAATAAATGAAAGTAAATAGAAATGTCCTCAATATCTCTTATATAAACATAAACTCCATGTATGGGCATGGGTGCTTTATTTGTGCGAATGTGGTGAATGTTTTGTCACCTTTACACTTTTCTAACAAAGTAACACCATGTACAGTGTATTCACAAGCATATTCAAAGCATATTTTGTACACTCAGTTTGAAGATGATATTTATGAAAGGATTGTGTGAAGAAAAGTCAGAAAACCTGACATAAGAGTCAGGTTGCTCTGTTTTGAACAGAGATCAGCTGATCTCATTAGACATGCTGCAAATATTTGACTTCATACTGTATTTTTTCTAATTTCATAAGCTGTCAACTACTTCTCGATTAAAGAATTAATGATTGTTTGAGTGCTGTGTAGTTATGATTTTTCTTGATTGTTCTACAGTTATATAAAACAGTGGCCTAGATAAAACATATCATACAGTATCTGAACATTTCTATTTTAGATCAGCAAATGAATTCATACAAAATCTGACCCAAGATAGATTTTTAAATCAATAGATTTTTACCTATAACAGCTTTAGAAATATATTACACGCCACCTGAACATACAAACATACAGTACAAATGTATTTGACCATATCTGCAATGACATTGTATTCAAATACATATATATTAAAACCTTGATCTATGAATATCTGAATTACGAATTTCCGCAGATACGAACGGACCACGGATCTACAAACTTTCATAGATGCGAACAAATCGTGGGCGTAGCTCATTGTATTGTACATAAAATTGGTATGCACCAGATACAAATATTTACAACTATATACAATCTTTTCAGTGTGGAAGTGAATGTATAAAATGTCCAAAGTCCAGTATATTGTATGTATTTGCTGGAGAAATGAGTCAGCCTCACCAGTTTCAATGAATCAGTCTGGGAACGCGATGAAAGAAAATGGCTGTTCTGTGAAGCTACGGTGGATAATTCTAATTTCGTAAAATCCTTAATGAGACAGAGTTCACAGTCCAGTACAGCTCTAAAACAAAATGCTGTCCATTCAAGGTCCCTTTAAACGAGGTCAACTGACCCCCTCACCGGGATTCCCCTTGCATTTGGAGCCACAGTCTCGCAAGAATATAAAGCGGAACCAAAACACCAACCTGTGTGTTTTTTTAGGCTTTGCGTTGTATATTTGTGTCAAAGGTGTATAAGACTCACTTTGTCAGACTTACGAACAAATCCGACTTACAAACGTGCTTCCGGAACTGAACTCATTTGTAAGTCGGGGACTTTAATATGGAGTCGGTCCCCCTTTTGGTCCCACTCTGCCCACAATATTTTGGTTTTGATTTTGTTTCTTTCATAAAATGTAAATAATGAAAATGTAAGCAGTATTATTAATACCAATATGTGGATTTATTTCTTAATCATTATATCTTTTTAGTAAATATTGTTTATGCAGTTGTTATCTCAAATATGTCGTTTCCATTTTGGTGACTCATGGTTGAAGCTCACTCATGAGCATGAGCAAATGCAGAGAGTGTGGAAATCTTCAGCAGTAATGCTGTTAAGAATCAAAAATGTCAAGATACACATTTTTGGTCACTGCATAATTCCCAATTTGTTTGTACCAATTATATTATTTTAAAATTTAACTTATTTTATTATTATTCCAAAACTGTAGAATTTGTAAGAAATTGTCACAGGATGTCTTTTTTTATTTAACAGCTAGTGTAGTTGTAGCTTGAACATCAGCCCTAGATTAAAAAATGAGCCTGACATATATGTGTATGTTGTTTGCTAAAATGGTCTCTAAAATGGAGATGGTAAATTTGTGTTTTGCCAAAGGACAAAGAAAACAGATGAGAGAAGTCTGTATTTTTTCCCCATAATTTTCATTTTTGAGTGCTTACAGCTGAGCCCCTACTTTCCAGATACACTGGGGTCAAGGTTTTAGCAGTGGCCTGATGTTACTCTGCTGCCTCCTTCCACTCTTTTCTGTCTGTTTTTCCACTTTTGTGTTTTTTTCTTTTTTTCAAGTTCTTCTTCTCTTTCCCATAAATCCACCATATTTCCATATCTCCTGCCTTCTCAGACCTCTGTTTTCTTTCATTGCAGCCCTTGTCTCCCTACCCCCTCTCTGCCTATATCTCATCATCATTAGTTCAGCAGCCAGACAGACCGAGGGCATGCATGCAGTCATTTATCCTACAGTTCTCTTTGCTGTTCTTTAGTGGCTCCTAATCAGGAGATAGTGTAGGCTTTCATTCATCCCCAGAGCTTCATAAAGCGACTGGCAATGAAGTAATGCAATGGCCTACAAACCCGCAGGCCAGGAGTCTAACCGTAATCATTTCTCATTTTTCTCTCTTTTTATCACTTTCATCCTCCTTCGTTTTCTGATTCACTGCATTTGTAATTTGCATCACCTTTCCATCCCTGCATCCTGAAACACCATCTTGTTCCGTGTTGTTCCATTTAACCTAAAGTCTTGAATCCGCACAACAAAGACTTGGCCTACAGCCCCCACAATGCACCAGCAGTGAAAAGAGGTCACTGCATGAAATGTTATTATGTTTCTTAAATCATGCCTTAACATTGCACACAGGGGGTAAAGTGCTGGATACAAAGGCGAGCTTATTTGCGACATGAGAAAAGTGGCTCGAGGTACCGGAGTAAGGTGAAGAAAAAAAACGAGACGGGACAGCATGCATGTATGTGTGCTGTGTGTATGTGTGTGTGTGTGTGTGTGTGTGTTGTGTGCGATACTGGGAACATTAAAGCTTGTGAGACCTAGGCCTCTGGCTACCTCGAGTTATATCGCTGGCTCTGCTCAAACTCTCAGGCTTCAATAGCTGGTTGTTTATCTTTCAGATCCTCTTTAAAAATTCATGCATTATTTTGAGTGGGTGATTCCATAAGGAGACTGTTTAACAAATCCCACCATTAGCTGCCAAAGCCTTTAGATATTGCTCCCCATAGGTCTACTGGATGATCTATGACAAATACTAAGTCTTTTTTTTTATTTTTTAATTCTTTATTCTAAATCCCAGAGCAGAGTGTTTATTGTATGATTGATTACCATGAGTGGGTGAGTTACAGTATGGTGATAGTTAGATTTATGTAAGCTGATAGTCTGAGATATAGTGAATAATGAATAGTATATATGTATTTTGTAGTACTGTATTTACGTACAGTATGTGTTGCTACAGTGAGCACCGTACAAAAACTCAATGGTGTGGAGACGTCCTGGAGGACAGTTACCATGCCATGCAATTTTTTTTAACTTGGTGTAGCTGTCATTGTCTGGCTCCATACATTACATGCATTGCATGGTTTAAGGCAGGTGATCATCTCGTCAGCTCAGTAAATGTGTCAGTGCTCTCTTTCTCATCATGATTACCACCATCCATGTGTGAATCTCAAAGGTCCTGTAAACATTTTCTTAGCCCCTGTCTCACCACAATGCCAGAACTTTGCTCCTTTTATGCCTCTCAAGAGACCAGAGGTTTATTTTTGTTTCTCCATATGCATCTCTGTATGAGAGATGACTACTTTCCTGTGTTTTTAAGACATCAGTCATGCCCCAGCTTGTAACACATGTCTTCATTCTTTCAATAAATTTAGCTGTATTGCAGAAGATATGTCTTTTTTGTAGTTGTAGTAGTATTGCAGAGGATTGAGGCTGTGTGTTGTCAGTGTGTTTTCCTTTAAAATTTCTTACTCATTCATTACTGTTGATTTACATTTCTATTTCAAAGCTTCTTTATATTGTGTCTTTACACTTTCCTTCCATTCTTGAATTGAAAAATTCTTGAGTTGTTGAAAGTGTGATTTTTTTCTTCATAAATATAAACATATTTCTAAATTGCTCTTTGTCTCGTCTTTGTTTCCGCAGGACCCTGGTTTTGCCACTTTCCTCTTTGATCAGTTACAGATGCCAGACTGGCCGGTGCAGGGTGCCCATGAGGGGGCAAAGTGCCCGGTCTGTGCCACCCCCATACAACAGTTGAGACAGCAGGCTCTACAGGCTCTTCAGGACCTGTGCACTGGCGCAGACTTGCCAGTAGTGCCAGCTCTGGCATCTAAAATATTCCCTGCAGAGTCGACTGGAGTGACCACCCATGGGGTGCTCACGCTCTCCTCCAGGCCCTCTGCATCAAGAATCCCTCACCCAGCACACAGCATACATAGCATGGTGCCTGTGATGGAGCAGCGGAGGGGTCTGGGCTGGGCATCCAGCACTAAGCCGAGTGTACAGGTCACTGTGGGAGGAGGTGCTCTGAGTGGCACGCTCAGCTCGGTCACCATCCAAGCCCAGCAGTACCTGGAGGGCATGTGGAGCATATCACGTGTCAACAACTTCCTGCCTCAGCCAAGCCCGGTAGGTGACACGTTTTTTTTTCACTTTTGATATCAGTAACTTTATTGTATATGTATTGTTAATATACAATGCATATTTTTGTATTGCTAATAGCATTGCACATATACTGTATACGTTTACTGTAGGACAGGAGTGAAAGGGATTGGTTGAGTGCAGCCACCAATAAAAATAGAGATGGGTCAGATCCTCTTATGCAACATAAGTTACATACATATAGTCTCATGAGTTGTGTCTAGCTCTGTTCTTAGAAATGAAGAGAGACCAGTTTGGTTTATGACTTTTTGAACCACCTGCTTTTTTTTATGTTTTTGATCTAACAGAAAGGACTTGGATAATAAAGCAGGTTTGTAGACATTTGTTTTCTAGTGAGCCATTTTAGCTGGAATAGATATTTTCTATTATTGATTAATTTTCTTTATTATAATCCTGATCTTGGCGCTTTATAGATATCAGTTAGTTGTGTAACCTGTAAAACCAAGTTTGATTAATTGTTATTTGTCTGCCTGTATAGGCTGAAAATTATTTAAATGTAGTGAGAATTTTCTGACATTGGTGAAGAGCCTCTTCGTTAGTTTCTCTGTTGTTTAATGGGAATGTAGCCATCATTTTTAAAATGGTTGAGGTCATCGGTAAGTACCTGTTCTGTATAAGCAGCATCGAACAACGCTAATTTCTAAACATCTCAACAAACTTCAACAGCTCTTATGATGGAAAGTGAGATGGAGTGCTTGAGCTTTACATGTCATTGATTTTCCTGTTGTGGAAATAGAGCAATTACGCACCTGCCAACCTCGAATGAGCAATGAGAAATTTGAATCACCTCCTTCTTATATGTGTGCAAATTAAGAGTTTGTAATTTGTAAAAGGTTTTAATGGAAAAGTTCAATGTTAGACATATTTTATACAGTATTCAGAGGTGTTTACATTGATTTATGGATTTGGAGTTGGAGATAGTACAAAAATAATGTTCTGTGCATGTCCAGGAATTGTATCGCAAAAAGTTTCTTCTTGTGCTTTCGTGAAAATTGACTTATTTAATCGACTTAACCACAAGCAACATGTCAGGAATACTGATGAGGGGTATTCTCTAAGCAGTATATAGAGAGTATAAATTTTCTGCCTGTTAAATCAAAAATGGGACACGTAGAGCTACTCATTCCGGCTGTAAGTGTACCTTTTTATAAGTGTTAATAATTGCCCTGAATTCAATTCAGTACTTTTTTGGTTTGTGCATTGCATTGATTTTAAGCCCCTATCTCAATACCGTTCCCTCCTGCGCCTGGATGGACTTACATCTACTAATGAATGCTGAGTATGACTGCGGCCTCATTTCCCTCATCGCTCTAATGTCAACAAGTGCCTTTGTTTTTCTGTACACCCACAACTGTTGAGGCTTTTAGCAGCCAGCGTGTGTGCTTCACATTCAAAAGGCATAAAAACCTTTAAGTCGAAAAAAAGCTGCGGTGATAGAATACTGTCACAGCACGAGTGGAAAAGCCAGCAATGCTGCTGGGAGTGTGAAGCTGAATGCCTAGTGGTGTTCAGCAGCAAAACACACAGTCAGACATATGTATGCCTAGACACACACGCATACACACATACACACCAACCATGGAGAATGGTGTCCCCTCAGGGCTGCGAACGCATGCCTCTCTCCACCATGCTGAAATTCGCCTGCTGTGATTTGGAAAGCCTTCCTTTCTTTCATTACATCGACATCTCCGCAGAATGACAAAAAAACACGATGTGTGTGGGTTGGGTGTAGGAGGTTGGGGGTTGGTGTGGGGTGTGCAGAGACAAGAGGTAGGTGCTTTAATTTGTAAGAAAGGTGGCATGATTTCTGTAGGGAAGGAGTGACATCCAAAGGCTTGGAGATGGACCAGGTCTGACAGCGGGCCTTTAGAGATGCTACTGGTGCTGAATTGCCTCAGGGCTTTGGCCTGCTAACCTTGGTAATGGGCCACCTGCAAAGGAGCTGCTTCAGGGAAGAGAGAAGAAGAGATATAGAGAACGAAGTTAATCTCAAAGCACAAAGGCAGAAGCTAGGACCAGGACGTCACTGAAGTGAGATGTGTATAAAGTGCATCATGCATTTTAATTGGCTTCTGGAGGAACCTGTTTGGATTGCTGTATCACATTTTGGAAAGGATGACAAACATACCAGTGATATTTTTGTAATAATTATCAGCAGAGGCTCATGATTATATACTGTCTAGTCTTAGATTGGATAATTACTGCAGTGATTAATATGTTTCAGCTGGCAACAGCTATTTCAACCATAACTAATGCAGTGAGTAGCTTCTCATTTCTTCCATGCTGGATGACATGTCTCATAGTCAGGGAAAATTATGGGCCTGCATCAAGCGAAGAAAACAGCTAAGGAGCTTAAATGATTGGAATTGTGTTGAGAACTGTCCAATGCATTATTTAATCTATAAAAGGATAGTGGTGACCCTTTAGATTTGCAGAAGAAATGTGGTCAGAAAAAAAAACTAATGGGTGACATCAGAGATTACTTAACCGCTTTCTGAAGGTGCATTGTGAAAAATCGCACTCATGTTTAATAGTGCATAATGTGAAGAGAATTCATTGGGTTGCGACAAAACAGCTGTGTGGACAAGAAAACCCACTTGTTAGTTTTGTTTCATACATGAGGAAACAAATGGTTAAGTTTGTTAGGGAGCAAAAGATTGGACTTGAGAACAATGGTAAAAGGTCATATGGTCTGATAAGTCCAGATTGAATCTATTCCAGAGTGATGTGTGTGCCAGTGTAAAATGTCTTGCAGAAGTTTTTATGGAGTGTTTTAACTGTTCCATGATTAAATGGAAATCTCAGACAAAAATTAAATATTGTGATGCTGCAGGTTATCAAAAGACTGGTATGGTGGATGCATGTCATCATCAAAGCTAACGGCAGTCCAATGAAATATTAGAGTGTTTGACGTTTTATTTTGGCCAGGTAGTGTTGATTCAGGGTGGCACGCTGGTGTAGTGGTTAACACTGTCGCCTTGCACCTCCAGGGTCTGGGCTTGATTCCCGGCCAGGCTCGATTCTCGTCTTTGTGTGCATGGAGTTTGCATGTTCTAGAAATGGTTCTGGACCTCATAAGCTGACTTTTTGTAAAAAAATTTAAGCATGGGGCGGTATAAACCTTATCCTAATGGATCTTTTTAGGGCTTGTTGCAATTCCCATGTTTGACCCCTAGGTGTTTAAGCTAAACAGAATATTAGCACGTTGCACTATGGTTGTGATTATGATCTGGATTCGGTTTACATCTGTCAAATTGTAACATCTTTAAAGGGGTTGTTACTTAAAAGATTATATTTCAGCATACGTGAAAATAAAGATATGAATGTGAAAGTTATTAAGAATAATATTTGACGCATGATTGATATAAATGGTTTTAATAATTATATATTTAACTTTTAAAATGATTGCCACTAAAATAGCAGAATATCTTGTTGGAAAGGAACTTGAGTTCCACAATCTGTTATCACATGTGCACTAATCCACTGCTGTGGGAGTTACAAGGCTTCAGAGAAACTGCCACTGTGCTGTGTTTGGGTGAGGCTGTGTTGTGTTCCATAAGGTCAGCTATGGACACTTCTGTTGTCTGGTGAAATTCACATGTAAACCTCCCTATCATCTGTTTCCTTTTGGAAGCATAATGGCCCTTGTGGAGTTATTCATACAGCAAGTGGGAAGAATGTTGTGAAAATGGTTTCATATTTTGACCGTGTACTCCATTCACAGTGGATTTCATTAGCTGACATGGAAACAAGAACGATAGAGACTCTCATTTCCATCCTGAACATGACCTCATTTATCTTTTGACCTCACTGTTTGCTCAGCAGCGAAATTAAATTATTAGAGCATAGCTGGCAAGAATTTACTATGTGGATTATATATGAGCTGGAGTAACCCAGTTGCTTATTGGGACTTCAGGTGCAGGATTCATTAGGGCGCTTCTACAGAGCGATAGCTTCAAACTAACACAAGAAGAAAGAGAGAGAGGTTGATAGGGAGAGAAAGAAAGGGGAACTCAGACAGGGAATGTATGCATAGTTGATTTGACTTGTCCGACGAGCTTATTATTATTCGTTGGCTCTTTTATGTCTCTGAGGTGATACGAACACCATATGCAGGCATAACTTAATGATCTGACCACGAGCTACAGCACGTTTAGCCCTGTTTCTTTGTCCGTCACTCATGAGGTTGACATAAAGGCTTAAACCACATGCCTGTCAAACGATGGGGTTTTCTGACAGCAGCCTGACAGTGTGTGTGCATGCATATGTGCAAGTGTGCACATTTATTCTTAGACAGGTCTGTGTCGCCCCATAAAACATTCATCCTGTTGATAGGGGGCCTGGCGTTCTCTTGCCTTATCTGTGTTAGGAGCTTTATGTATTGCACAAATAGTCACACATGCACAAGTGCGAAGCTGTTTTTATATCACAGCTCATGTGAAACTGGAATGTTACATGCCATGATCTCCCTCCCTGCCATGTTTCTCATGTTGTAGCTATATCATGTTATCGCTTTTATTTTCCATTGACATTCAAACATGGTAATATTCCTTAAACCATTCTTGCAAGCTTAGGACATGCATTTCCTTCCTGTAATTCTACGCGTTTAACACTGGATTTTCTCATCGTATCTAATTTTGCAAAAGTGTCACACATCAATACCTAGTTTCAAGAGGAAAATGCTTTTGTTTAGTTCTGCCTTCTATTTCAAGTGAATGTATGCATTCGAAATGTTATCCCAATGTTAAGACTGAGTGGAAGTTTATTGCAGTACCCTCTTTCTGGAGCTCATATGTCATTGTATCTATATAAATAGTCTCCCTGTCAGGATGCTGGCAGTGCATGCACTGGAGGCCATATGCTTTATAAAAAGATCATAAATTATGTTATTTTAGTTGCCAGACTGTTAATCCAGGGTAAACATGGAGAAAGTAACTGGAATGCATTGATAAAACACATTTCTTAAAATGGCAGGCCTTGTTTAAGTTAAAAGATGTCAGCTGCTCAAAGTGATTAAGTCTTGGCGCAGTCTGGGAAATGGCCCAGCAGCTTACATACAAAACAAGCTTTTGGCAGTTGATATTGATCACAACCTTGTTCTGCTTAGATACTAACTCAGTTAGCATACAAAGAAGGAGCCTGGCTAAATAAAGCTATTCACATCACTCAAGTTGAGTTAGGTTGCAGTCTAGTAGTTTAGACAGCTTAGTAAATCTATATAAATAAAAGAAAGGTTTTGTCTGTACATTGGTCAGAACTTGCTCTTTTAATGATATGTTGACATTTCATACATTGAAGGACCGGCAACCAGTCTTCTGTCTGTCTGTCTGTCTGTCTTTCCAGCCAGATTTTGTCACAGCATCACACAAAATTGGCTGGACAGAATTCATTGAAACTCATAGATTGAAATCAAAATGTTGAGGAGAAGTTGTTACAATTAAAGCTGTTAGCAGTTTCGTGCCAGGTTATAAACCTCAAGTTTTGACAGTGTACTGTGCATGGCCAAATAGACCGCGGGACAGAATTTAATTAAACTTTTGTTTAATTTAAGTGAAATCAAAATGTTGAATAAAAGCGACGTTATGAACTGTTATGTGTCGGATTTAATAATCTACTTCAGAACAAGATACTAATAAGCTACTTGCTCAATGTAAACAAACACCTACACCAATAGATATTAATTAGAAAATCTAAACTGAATATTTTTACTGGGATTAGTTTATATTTTCACTATTGAAATAACAGCTGTGAAGAGGTATAAGGAAATTTTAACGCGGTGGAGTCATTTTAAGATAAAATTTCATCTGTATCTGATTTACTTTTTTGATTTCTCATCTGTGATTCACTCTGTGATTACAGAACACAGGGTGTATTTGGCATATTAGCTTAAACAAGGCAAAAAAAATTTCTTCGTATTATTAAGTTCTGCAGAGTTCTGCCGTACAGAAAGACAGGCAGACATGTACAGTATGTGCTTATGTGTGTGTGCTTCAACCTCGAATAATATTACTGATTACATTAAAGCTGATCAGCTTATTTTTAGCTTTAACCTTTTAGCTATTTCTAAAAACTCTTTTCCTGTCACCAACAGGTATTAATGATTATAATGTATTATAATTTTCCATATATAAATTGGAATATTTGTATACTTTACCCAGGAAAAGACCTAAACTGTCATTAAGGTCATAATATTTTGAGCTTCAGCTCTGGAATGATGGTTAATGCTGCTAAGAAGACATTTAAATTTGAATAGATCACACTGTAAAATGTAATACATTGCAGGGGCTTAATGTGATTTCAACAGTGTAACACAACCTGTGAATAGCCACTTTGAAAAACATTTCGAAATGAGCAGCTGAGGGAACAAAAACATCATACTGCTAGCTAGATTTTTATTAAATCCGTTCAAGTCTGTTTAAAATTAGAGTAATCAGTCCACCACAAAGAAAATCTGTATTATTATGTTGGAAAATACAAAATATTTTAAATGCATGACTATGCGAATCAAAGGAGGGCATAAGGTCTTCAGCATCGATAATTACACCCACTGCATACTAATTAAAACATCTGGCAATTCCAGTATGACAATTGAATTTTATATCCATAATCAATTAAACTGAAGGATTCACTCCAAATTCTGAATACCCTGAGATGCACAGCTCAGACTCACACCGGAAAATCTGAAATTGGAGAAGAGAAACTGTTGTACCATCAGAGAAGGCTTTACTGGCCCTGATGTTTGCCAGTAAGTGTTTTCAAGTCACACAACCTGTCTCACATGTCTCCATTATAAACCTCAACTGGTATCACAGACAGATCTTTGGCTAGATGTGCTCTTCACCTTGTCTCGCTGACATTCGGGCTCATGCATTTGGAGCCTTTTCAGCCTCATCAGGGTGCCCTCATTGACTCTCGTCAGGGACAGATCACTTCTTTCTCATCTCTTTCTCTTTGCAGTAGCTTTTGTTACCCAGTCGAGTCCCTTGCTACCTGAGATATGTTTACTGTTCTTCTGTGTCTCATTATTTCTGCTTTACTAGTTCTTTTGGCAATTTGACGCTTCCCCATTTGGGGGTTTGTTTTCAGTTTTCCTGGCAACGATTGTAGAGATAATTTGCACCTAATTATCAGACTAATACATAACATAACAAGCACAACCATTGTCTATACATGAGCGTGTTTATGTGGAATCGTGATGTTGTGAACAGATCTGACAATTCCTGTCGTGTTCCTCTCAGACACATGGTCCTGCAGCTGAGCCAGATCAGCCTGCTCCACTCTCCGACACGGCAAGCAGTTCTGTCTCCATCAACTCCTCAAAACAGAGGAGTCCAGGCCAGTTTGGCCCAGCAGTAACGTTGTCCTCTACCCAGCCTACCTCAACCACCACCTCCTTCTTCATTAGGTAAGAGCGCTGAATCTTTTAATGAACAGAAAGTGTAATTTTTAAATACTTTATAATTAAATGTTGTGTCAGGTCTGCCTGTAAGCCTAAGGAACAGTGTTGTTCTTCTGTGTGGGCATGATAGATGGAATATATCAAGCAATAAAAAAATGGATTTGTAACTCCCTTCATGCCATGATAGCATGGACTGTGTGATTAACAGGCTACTCCCTGGGTGGAGAGATATGATAGAACTACAACAACGGGCACTGCCACCTGCAAAAGTACTTCCAGGTCATGCAGCAACAAAGAGACAAGACCTCAGAATGGGACAGGGTTAAGTTTTGCCGCTTGATCTAGAAGCACATCCGTGTTTTCTTTGGACATAATCTCAAACAAGCGGATAGGCAGGGAGGCCTTGCTTTGTCACTGAAAGAGAAGCCTGGGAGGGAAAATAAACTTGTTTTTTCCCTTTTATCACATGTTCAATGGAGAAGAGAGGGGAAATTAGAAAGGGTAATGGCTGCAACCTTTCATTACATTACAAATATTCGCTTTTGCCAAGAATTTCTGGTAGTTTTCTTGGCAACATACTTACTTATTAACCTAATAATCCCGATCAGTCATCAAATGCAGGTCTAGGACACAAAGAACCTCAAACACTATGACTATATTACAATTAACCATAATAGCCACTTATTTGGAACATTATAAACAACAGATACAGGTCTATAGTAAACCTAGATATGTTAATTATCTAAAGAATCTTTGTGGAACAGTGTTTTCTTTGTTGGAGTGCAGTTGAATTTAGGTGCTCATAAGAAGAGCTGGCTGCTAAATAAACCTGATTCATTTTGTCAAATACTGTAAATAAACTAAATGGGTTCTCCTGCACTTTAGAAATAATTTGTGTATTTTATCCAGTAACAAAAATGTTAGTAGAAGAGAGTAAAGTCTAGGACTTACCTCCTCTAATCTCCTAGTGTGCACTAGTTTCTTTCCCACTTGTACGACATGTAGCAGGCTTGCTATATCAGCAGTGTTTTCTTGTAAATGAAATGATAATTAGAGTGCAATTAGAGTGGTGAGGCGGAGGAGAGAAAGAACCCATCTTGTTTGCTCTTACATTGCCTCTTTTGCTACTCCGCTCTTGTCAGTTTTTCTCAGCATGCCCTATTTGTGTGCCATTCGTTAGTGACTCAGCATGCATGTCTAATTTTAATTGTTTATGTTTTAGCCTTGACTTGTTGAATTTAATATTAAGTTTCCTGGCACAGATTGCACATATTAAAAATTTCTTACAATGGAATATTAATATACTTTATGCTTTTTTACATTTTATTCATACATACATCTAGCTTATAGTCTAACCCTTTTAGTCTTTACTAAAATATTGGTCATAAGACATTTCTGCAGCGGCCTCAACCCTCTGCGATGGATTGGCACGCCGTCTCGGTGTACCCCGCTTCGTGCCCTAAGTTTCCTAGGATAGGCTTCAGTCCCCCCATGACCCAGTATACAGGATAAAGCGATACAGATGATGAGTGAGTGAGTGGTCTCAAACCTTCTGCTATAGAGATGGCCAATGTTGGTAGTTTGACAAACACTAAAATTAAGAACAATTGGTGTTAATTTTCCTACAACTAAGGTTAAATTTATAACATACCAAAGCACACAGAAACCTTTAAAGATTTGATATAATTAGAACCGCATGATACTACAGTGTTTAAAAAAAATTTCTTGGAGATGCTTTTGACTAATTTAATATGAATGGCTTAAGAAATGAGATAAGGCAGTCCTGGTGCTGAGGTATGAGGAGGTATTGAAAGCCGAACAAGAGTGATAGATGGCTTTTCAAGCGCTCCGTATTACGAAATGCTTCTGTTTGACAAAGCATATTATTAGTATATTGACATTCTCTACTGCTGCCGTAATGAAAACAGACAGATGTGTGCTCTAGATTCATGCGGTGCTCAGTTACAGTGCAGCCCTCTGAGCTAGAGGCTCGAAGTAGATGTGAACCAGGCAAGAATTGATTGATAGAATATAATGCTGTTGAGGATCGGCCTATGCTCCATTGGTTTTTAAATGGATGAGAAGAAGAGAGCGCTGGACTGGGAGAACAAAGGCACTGTCAGTTTGGAAGTGGAAAGGAGAGAGCACAGGATGGACAGATGAAGAAAACAGTGGTGATTGATGTTTTTTTTTTTCTTTTCTGAGAGAATACATACATCTGAAAGAGGTTGAGAAGTTTAAGAGCAGACTGTGCACTAGGTTTGAAAAGCTGTAACTTAAAATGGAAAGCACAACAAAAAAAATCACTTCAGGTTTAGGCCCTGGGCACGTCTTAGGGCCCCGGGATCGTTTCCGAGAACACTTGACCTGTAAACCCAAATCCAAATACACATACAAATATTTGGAGCACTTAACAGGTGCAGCTGCTAGCATTTCACTATACCTGTAGTTTCATCGCATACCTGAATTTTACTTTGCATGTACATGTACACGGAGAACACATAAGGAACTGGTTGTGCTTTCGTCCAGCTGCTTGTCCAGGTGAGCCTAGGTGGTAATGACTATGATTGGAGTAGGAATTCCATGATAATTACCCCATAACAATCCAGACTGGTCCCAGGCGCAGCTTGGCCTTTGTGGTTGACAGAATGCTTTGTGGCCTAGGCCCTGGGGAGTAACCATAGTAACAAAGTGTTTTCGGCAAGTACATACAAAGGTAAGTTGATGGCATGAGCCTAACAAACATAGATGTAGTGTGGAAAAGAAATACACACAGGTGGAAATTTGCTACAAATCAGAAATGCAGACCTGTTGCTTTGCAAAAAGCCAGAATTCCTCATATTTGAACCAGATTTATGTGTTTGAGAAAAAGAAATCACTTCCATAATGTGATCATACACGATTTAACACTTTTATATACAGTATATCACAATTTTACACACCAGCTGTATTGAACTTTGTCCTCAACAGAAATTTAATAGTTACTTAATGATTATGAGCTACCATCCTAAATTAGTCAGGTTACCCATGGATAACTGGTATTGCCCGTAATTTGCAAATGTCCCTAGGGTGGCCCATTTAAAATCAATTAGGTACAAGAATGCATCTCTTTAATCACATTGTTAAGCTGATTAGCTTCCTATTGCTGCTCCAGAATGGCATAGATTATGGCATGGATAATACTGCTAGAGACTGTAAACAGTAGGATACCACCCCCTTTCACATTCACGCTGCCTGTGTTTATGCTAATGGGTGGTCGTGGCCTTCTCCTGGCTGAAACGGGGGTGGGATGGAGAGAGAGTTATGGGGGATGGTTTTTGGAGACCTGCAGGAACAGGCAAAAGCCTGGGAGAGGGAGAGTTCAGAGTTCACTCTCACTTAGCTCACATGCCCGCACGCACTCAAACAGAAGTCGGTTAAGCTGATAACATCAGCTCAGCGAGTCAGAGAAGAGGATTTTGAGAAAAAGAGAGAGACAAAGTGTAAGTGATTGAGAGGCAGAGACGAGTAATGGCATTAGGAGAGGCAGAACCTTGGGAATCATAGAGCACAGGTGAAGAGTGTGTGGAGGGAAAAAAAATTAGGAAATTGTCCATGGTGTTTGGCAGATTTTTATGCCATTTCGCTAAATCCCATCAGGGACAAATTGGCAAAACAAATTAACGCTGAGTGGATTCTGCCCTGGAGCAGAGCTGGAGCCTGGTGTTCTGAGGATTGAGAGAAGCAGCAGTGGAGCATGGACTGACAGCAGTGCAGCATGGGTGATGTCCAGGGCTGAGGACGTACATACACACACTCACACACCCACAGCAGCTGGGTCTTCCTGCTCTGGAGAAGACGCACATGCAGAAGTAGACATAGAGGACGCTACGCAAGCAGGATCGGACATGGTAGGCAGGGTAGGACTGATGCTTCAGAATACTTCTCCCTGCTGGAGTGCTGAGACTGTAGAGGACACAAGTTGGAGCACCACCATGAACCTGTTGTAAGTCATTTCACTACTATGTAGCTGTGTGCTTGTATGACTTATGTCATAAGTCATTTTAATTGCAAGCTAATATAATTGAATAGGTATTTGTCTGCAACATGGTCTGATAAGGCTTGAATCTACAAAGCAGTTGTGTTCATCAAAAAACTGATACAGACATGTCCTGGTTACATCAAACTTTTGTTCTTTATAAAACAATGGTTTGTATTCAGTATGGTTTGAGCTGTGATCAGGACAACAGCAGCTTGTTGTGAGTGCAGTTTTTCTGCTTTGTTGGCTTTACCTAGTGTTTACTTTGAAGCTGGGAGACCAGCTGGTGGTCCTCGGTTGCAATCAGGCTATCATCTGTGTGTGTGTGCGTGCGCATGTGTGTCTATAATGGCCATGGAGTATAAGTAGGAGCAGCTGGGGCTGAGTGGTGGGGAGGGAGGGATATACTCTGCAAGATAAGCCAAGGTGTGAAGAGCTTGCTGTAGACTGTTTGAGTGCTGGGGTGGATGATGGAGGTGTTGATGGATCTATCACCCTGAGCCTCAGGGATATGCTCAAAGATTTGTCCATTTCCTGTCCTTGGGGGTTCTGAAAGGTGATGTGTTCGGATGAATCACTAACCGCATAGTCTGTGTGTCTGATTCATCAGTAATACTGGCTTGGAATTGTGGACACTCTCTGACTACATGTTCTGACTCCTGATTTAGATGAAAAGTCATGCCGGTCAACACGTGGTTTCCCACTCCTCATCATTTTTCCCAAGACACACAATGAAGATTTGTTAGTAGCCCTTGTAATGACCAAACAGTCCATACTGGGGTAATTATCACCTTGAAGGAGAGTTCTGAACAATGTGAAGGGAGTCACTGCTGATGTGATGTCAGACTGCTGATGTGATGCTTGGACATTGCTTGTATTTGTTCTGTTTCTCTTTGGTTTAAAACAAGAATGGTTTTAAGATGTTATAGGAACAACAACTCAAACCATAGACACTTAAGCCGAGAGCACACTCCCAGACTACTTTGTTGACCCTTTCACACTGCATGACTTTGATCACTTGCTCTTAGCTAATTGGTGGGCAAGAAGCAAACATTTTGTAAAATTTCACCTGAAGAGATGTCTCCTGAACTGTACATGATCCCTAAATCCAACTTTTATGAAAACAAATGCAAAAGCTCTCTATCTATGTGACTGTCAATATCAGATACAGAAAAAAAAACAAGAAGGGAGATGGGCGCAATATCTTTTCTGCAAAGAGTGTCAGACAGGTATTATTTGCCATTTGTTTTTATTTTGGATGTTGCAGACAGCCAGGTATAAAAAGCAGTAGAATTGTGCATACATTTTGCCCTCGCCCTCACAAATAGACGGATGAAGAACTGGGTCTGCTGTGTAGAAGAGCAGATGAATTTGATTCCATTTCAGGCTCTCATTGGCTGTTTCCATTGCTGTACTAGTTTCAGAGGAGTTTTAAAATAAGTGGTCCATCCTGACCCTGTACAGCTTGGGGAAATGATATGGTTTGGTGAAGGAGGATGGACTTGCACACGTAAATGAGATGAATTGTCACAAATTCAGCAGCCGTCCTTCTAGAATCATTGCCAATATAAACTGGGAGAGATATGGGCAATAGATGTCTCCAGCAGCCCTCAGACCTTTACTACTACAAATGAAAGATGCAGTGTCAGGAAGTCCAACCATCGTCCCAAGAGGAAAAGGTCCAAGCCCTCAGGCAAATGAAAATCTGCTGAATCATGACTGTACGATTACAGCAATGCCTCAGTATTCTCCACCACACCATGAAATGAAGAGTGGGAAAAAAATGCTGTCAAATCAATCTTTCAGGAAGTTCCCCTGTGGCCTGATGCTGGCCTCCTGCTAGGAGAGGGACAACTGTGTTTGCAGGTCTTCAGGTGCTGAGAAGTTGTTCTGGAGATTGGAAACCATTTTAGTTGTATGGAAATATCCTCTGTCATCTGTGTTTATCAATCAGCCTTTCAACACAGGTCTGTGGAGATACCTCAGGCTACATTTCATCTACAAGAAATTGCCTTGTTTGCGTTCATCCCTGCAGCGTTCACATGACAAGCTAAAGTCAACTCAACTTCTCGTCTAGGTTAATAGCACTAGTTGCTTCAGCTGTTCAAGCTTTAAATCTCATTCTGATACCTTGTTTTAACTCATACTTAACAATATTCAGGAGAAGACAAATGAAATGTCCTCAAAATATGGGGCAGTTCATCATTTAAAAGGGTTTCTGTTTGTAGCAGAACATTCAAGTTGACAGGTTGTTTTGTTCGATTTGTTTTTACCCAGGGACTAAGCGTTAAAGGTTTTATGACCTGTTGTCTTTTCAGTTACATATTATTGTAGTTGCACATAAACCAGTGCAGTTTATGTTTCCTTTGTTATGGCGAGAAGAAAGTAAAGGTGGCAGCTTTATCCCCTTTTCTCTCATCTCTGATTGCTAGTCTAGTCTGGTACAAATATTTTTTGTAACTGCTGTAGCTTTCATGCTGTAGTTGAATTATTAACAAATACGTTACAATTCAGTTCCTGAAGATCATGGTTTCTTGAGTGCTACTGCCCTCTTCACCATTGTCAAGCGATTTTTTTTATTGGGTTTAGGTCTGGAGATGACTCCAGACTATGGCTCTAGAAGCTGAACACCATTGTTTTCACATTTATTTAAATTAGCATCTTACACTGTGTAAGATGCTAATTTAAATACATCCATTTAAAGTTTTCACATGTGAAAAGCTAAAAAAAGAAGCAGCAAAAACTAAACAAAGGCACCAAGAGCACAAAGGAGTTAAAGAAGGTAACTTGTTCTTTTCACTTTTTTCAGCTCTTGGAGTAATTAGATCTAGGTATGTTTTATTAGTATGAGTCTTAAAGATGTCAAATAACAGTGGATCACCAAATACGCAACGTGGGAATGAATTAGTTAACAGTGTATGCATTGTGGTTTTTTTTCTGAGCAGTTTGTTTGCAGCACATTAGATTTTAGGCTGTAATCAGTTCAAGAACTAGAGCCTGCTAAAAATCAATTTCTCATGATGCAGTACCTTCTTTGACTTTCTATTTGTCTCTCTTCTGCTCTCCCACTTTCCCTCTTTTTCGAAATACTTTTTTTTTTGGAATTAAATTTAAAGTCTACTTAATCTAAGATAAGTAAATCTAAGTAAATTCTTAAATGCTTAGTTTGGCAAGAAGAGCATTGGCGATATTGATTTATGGCTCTCACTTTCCACTACCGTATTGTGATCCTTATAGTTCCTGCAACTAATTTAAAAGCTGGTTAATTATCCTTTGTGCTTTGAACCATGTCTTTTAAAAATTGACATCACCCTGTGAGGTTTCGACAACATCCATCTTACTGCCAATGAGATTTTTGCATAATAAGTACTATTGACATCTTCATTGCTATTGGGATGGTGCACTAAAAAGAAAACGGATGATTCTTCCTCTCTGAGCTTGGGTTTATTCTTTCGATGCTATCTCTTGACCTGAAATTTTTTATTTTTTATTTTTTGTTCGTAGATACCCTACTTCTACCACACTACTACCATAGTACTTTGGCTTGACCACCCTTATCCTTCACCTAAAGAGCACCTTTCTGCTCCACCCTTTTTTTCTACAGCCCTGCCATTCCAGCATTCACTTTGATTAATCACGCACAAATGTTCCCAGCAGCCATTGGGACCGAATGTTGTGATAGCCCTCAGAGTAGAAGAGTGCAAACAAATAAGCACAAGGTGTCCTCCATGGCAGACAGTGATTAATGAGGTTGAGATGAGGGTGGAAATCAGAAGTAAGGAGTGCTTTTGTTTTCCTTCCCTTCCTCGTGCACATGGCCCATTCTGTCATCATCCAGTGCTGTTTTTCTTTTTTTACAGATCCTAAGTATGAATTTGTTGAATAAACTGACCAGATAAAGTAAAGGAATCCTGTGTCCTGCGCGGATTTGTGCGACTCTTTCGTGCCAACAGCTACACGTGTTTGTGCTGCAACCAAATTCCCCATTGTCACTAATCTGTGAGAGAAACCTGATGCTGAGGGCTCATTAGCCGCCATGCTGTTTGCAGCCGTGCACAGAAACAAGAAGGAGGAGAGATGAAAGTAGATGATAATCTCCATAAACAGGCAGGCAGAATGGGTCGACTGGAGAGTGAGCAAAGTCTTAATGATCTGTCAGATTTTCATACGTTCAAAAAGCATGCTCCTTTAAACCAACTCTTCACATATGAAACCCATTATGATCTCTATGGTGCTCATGAATAACAACACACTGGTGTCTTCATTCCATGGCTTTTTTCTACTTCAGGGTCTTGAGGATGAATGTTGCCACTTGTTAAATAACAAAAACAGCCTGACTGTGTTTTACGGTTAGTTCCCTGTCCTCCCTACTGTGTGTAAACCACAAGCTGCAGAGCCAGGATTAGCTGCACATCCTGTGTGCTTGGGGATACCATTGAGAGGGCAATTTAGGAAACTACAAACAGAAGAGAATACTCAGCCCCCTACTATTCCTACCTACTTCCTTTTTGGTACTTAGGACTGAGCCGTCTACTCTTGACTTGGCCTCTGGCATTGTTGGGAGATATGAGGCTAGACTTTGCGGTGCTGTTTGGGTGTTGGGTGAAAATCCTCTTTGAGTTTTAGTGTTTTATTAGTGACAACTAGCACAGGAAGTATGAGGTTTAAGGTTTGCCACCTACTTGCGGATAGAGCATGCTTTCCTAAAGACAGACCTCATTTAATAAAAAAGGTCATGTTTTTTTTTTTTTGGTCAGGGAAAATACTTTTGACTTTGTTTATTGCGGTGTGTGCTTTTTGCAGTAGTACTTTGACTGGTTGGTGGACATTAGAGGTTATTTAAGAAATAGACCTATTGCCTTAAGTATAACCAGTTACCGAATACAAATTAGTGATAAAATAAGGGATTATTTGTACACCCCCAACATACATATACAAAGTTTAAGGAAAGCTGAAGTGCATGAGAATGCACTTTGGACTTGGGGATTTTCTCTTCATATCTACTTTTAATTGCAATGCTTTCCATTTAGACTTAGATAGCTTTCATTAGTTTTGAGATAGTTTGGGATTCCTGGCCCAGACATGCTGGGGGAATAAAGCCCAGGCTCAGCACTACACAAACCACCATTTTTCACTGTTTCATTCTAAGTTTCAAAATGATTTACCTTCACTCTGACAGACGCTGATTGGCTCCCAGCCAAAACCCAGAGCTTAGAGAGGGATAGACTGATCACATAAGTGCTCAATCAAGGCAAGACCGAGGCAGCTGTCTTTCATTTTCTCTTCTTTCTGTCTTGTCCAGCTCTTATTTTAGTCTCACTTCATACCTCTTCTAGTTCACATTTTCCCAGATCTTGATCTTATTGTGGTTGAAAATAAGTCCTGGAATACCCTGTGTTTTTCCTGGTCCCAACACACCTTCTTCAACTAATAAGCTACTAAACCATGCATTTCGGCATTCATGTGGAAAAGCAAGGAAAACACTAATGTGTAGGACAGGGGCTTCTCCAGGACCAGACTTGGGAACCTTTCACATAGAGGTTATCAACCCTCTTTTAAACAGCCCATACTGTTTTGTTTTTCAGTTCTTCTGAAAAGATGAAGTCAGCATTACACTTTGTATGACACAAGCAATAGGATATTTGAATGGGGTTTCCACAGTTTTCCGCATGCTGTTTCTTTCTCCCATCTCCTATACATGTTACACATTTCCTGTAAATTATTTCTGTTTTGATTTTTGACTCTGAAATCCCTGTTTCCCCAAGTTTCTTTGTTTCAGTGAGAATGGCAACTTTACTGTTATGCTAAAAGTGATGTTCATTTTTAATTTTATTATATGGTGTCTTTCAATTTATTGGCACCATTCATAAAAATATGCAAATATGATTGCATTACACAGATGAATTCATTTTTAGCTGCAAAAAACTGGAAAGGTTATATAGGTTATATAAATGTGAATTTGCATAGGTATGTTTATACATATCTAAAATTTGTATCAGACAGATAAGACATATGGTGTGGTTAACCTGCATAAATTGGGTAATGGATATAAAATACATAGACAGGTTACATTGAGCATAATTAGGGTCATGACAAAAGTCTGAAATCTGAAATTGGACCCATGAGCATGCTGTCAACAAAATAATTTCTTCTATCTGGCAGGATATTTCAGCTTAAAACCTGGGCCCCTCAGTTATTTATAGAAATGGTTCTGGTCCTGATATGGGTCTACTGAAAATTTGTCGGATTTTCACATGCACCAATCTAACTATGCAGTATAGGTTTTATCACTAGTAAATATTTACTAGTGCGCATGATGGAGTTGTGGTTAGCACAGTCGCCTATCACCTCCAGGGTCCAGGTTTGATTAATGCCTCGGGGTATGTGTGCATTGAGTTTGCATGTTCTCTCCATGTTTTTTTTTTTTTTTTTAATTTAGTCCTGTCCAATTATTTTTCCCCGATTTTCTCCCCAATCTAGTCGTGTCCAATTCCTCCCCGTCCCTAGGGGGCCCCCACATTAAGGCTACTACAACCACTCAGTCGGGAGGGCGAAGACTATCCCGTGTTTCCTCCGAACCACGTGACGTCAGCCGACCGCATCTTTTCGA
>JAOVVA010000002.1:14513963-14542068 GCA_028565275.1 Leiocassis micropogon | reverse complement strand
AAACAACATCACCCGGGGTTCGAACCAGCGCTCCCCGGATGATAGGGCGAGCGCTTTACCACTGCGCCACTCGGAGGCCATTCTCTCCATGTTTGATGGGTTTCTTCCAGGTATTCCGGTTTCCTCACAGAGTCCAAAGACATGCAGAAATTAAGCTTATTGGCGTTCCCAAATTGCCCGCAGTGTGTGAATGAGCGTGTGTATGTGTGTGTGCCTTGCGATGGATGCCCTGTCCAGTGTGTACCCTGCCTCGTTCCTTAGGTCTTCCCGCGACCCTGTATACTATGATAAAGCGGTATATATGATGAGTGAGTAAATGTTAACTATGCAGTACGTTGTCCTAAAATATCACTACCCTGTTTGAGTATACCACTCACATTGTTGACATGCCATGATGCTCATGACCTCCAGTTAAGCTCATAGGCACCTGATTACTAAAATAACTCACCGGTTTGCAATCACACCACTTCTTCTGAATATCCAAGATTGTAGTGTTACTTTATTAAATCTCACTCTAGCACGGTGATTGTGATGACTTCAAGCGTATACACAGTGTGTTTCATGTATGCAGTTGTTTGGAGGATACCAATAAGTATTGAGGGTGTGCTATGTTGTAGCCAAATCAAGGAATCTCAAGGCATATCTACATATCAGGGAAGGATTTTCTCAGCTGTCAGCATCTGCACAGTCCTTTTGTAGCATAATCCACCATGCTCAATCCCTAATTTGTCTTTGGGTTTTAAAACTTTTGGTATTTTGTTTGCAGTTTAAATCAGTCAACCAAGTGCAGCGGGTTCCTTCCACAAGTGGGACAGTGGGTCTCTGTTTGTGCTCGTATGTCACTTTAAATGTCATCATTTCCAACCACTTTCTAAATCTCTAAAATGCTGATACTTTCCAATTTAGACAAAGATAGTTTGCTTATGTTGTTTAGCCTATATATGTTGTTTAACCATTATATGATCCTGGGGGCAGTTCTGGAATTGTAGGGGTCAGGCTGTATTATCTCTGCATCCTCTCATAATCATTTAACTGTCCTGATTGTCAGCCTGGTTATTGCAGGGCAGCAGAATGTTCTTAATTTTAGGGTGTAAATCTGTATTTCATTGCTAGCTGTGATAAGCATAATTATAGAGTACACTAATAATTCATCGCTCACATCTCATTGAAGACAATCCCTGCTGTACAGGTAATCAGTGAAGTGAAGTGTGCTGCTACAGTATTCCTAAACGCATTTGAATCAAAAGACAGAAATGCCATATACAGTGTCCTCACATTTGTGGTTCTTGGCTGAAAATGGATGTAATGGATATAGATGAGTGGATGCAGCTGAGGCAGACACTAAGCTCTGCACCTGACAGATCCTTCGGAGCTGGAGCCAAATTTCACTCAGCCCGTGTGAGAGAAAGAGCTCATGATTCTATACGTGACTATTTATGCTAAAAGAGCTGAAACCGAGACAGTGTTAGGAGGAGCAGTGGCTGATGAATGAATTAAAGAGACAAGAGAAGATAAAAGACAAAAGTCAAAAGAGAAAAAGATATGTGTTCAAAGTGAGTAATGAGGGACAGTATATAAGAAGTGCTTCAGCAGGAACATGGGGTGCCAAGAGCTATGTTGTGCAGGAGTCATGTGGAGAGCGACAGCCAAAACCATATGCATGTCTGACTGATGTCATATGTCACTCTTGAAATTTGCACACGCTCAGTAGGAGTATGGAACAGCAGATCCATGACTCCTTCACAGTCTCGATTACACTCTGTCCCCCTGTTTGTCACTTTGGGAAGGAAATGCATCGCTTTCTTTTCCACAAACAGAGTAGCCATGTGTTCAGAGGTTATTTAAAGAGCCTTTGTTTACTCCACTAATATCCCTTAATGATACAGATACAGTTGCATGACTGAGCATGCTTTACCATATAGCTAAACTTGTTCACAGGCTTTGTGTAATGGCTTTGAGTGTCTCACGGTGGATTGAGAGAGGAATGCTCAAATATTTATTACTCTTTAGTTTGTACTTAACCTTTAAGCAAAGTAAAATCCTGTTTTGTGTGATGCATGAGTGGTGACTAACTGCCTCTTAACCCTGTTAACTAAATCTCAGTTGAACCTATATAGCCGGGCACAGCAGAAAATGACATCATCCTTTAGTGCCCATTGTATGGAGTAATCCTTTTTTTTTTTAAACAGTGGCTTTGTCACCATGTTACCTAAAGTGCTCACATGGCAAGCTTACTGTAGTGAAGACAACAGGACAGAAAATTGAGATGGTTACTGCACACGTGGCTCAGTTGTCTCTTAAAAGATCGTAAATTAAGTAATTGTTTGTATTGTGAGATCCTGGCTGTCGGGTTACTGGTACCCTCTTAATGACATTATTTAATTTTCCTCCCCATTAATCTGCAGCAGAATTGCCCTGTGCTACTTCCAGTGGGTGATATCATCAGGCTTGAACAGACCTCTGTCAAATCCGTACAAGCCCTGGGCCATGCTCCAGTGTTCAGCATTCATATTATAGGGCCACAAATCAATAGTGAGCATTAGGGCCCAAGATAAAATTTAGACAAGTTTAAAACAAAATCAAAAGCAAATTATAGTATGTAAGATTTTTTTTAGATTGATTATATTTGCTTATGAGCGTGTATGGCTTGCAGAATGTTGAAGAGAAAAAGGAAGCTGGTTTTAGAAAATAAGGTAGCCAAGTGAAAAATGGTTGCGTACAAGTGGTTTTATGACGGTAATGTATTCTGATATCAGCCTGGGTGATCTGATTTTTGCCTGAATAGCGAGAGCTCTGTTATCTAGTTGGCCAAAGGAGAAAAAAAAAAACTTACAGAAAGCAAAATGTCAAGGATGGTAAATAGGGCCTACATTGCAATTAGCCAGAGGACCTATTTGACCCACACATGCACACACAAACAGATAGTGTGAAAGAGCCTCCCAAAGCTAATGGGTCCGAGGGTTAATGGCTCCCTTGGCCAGATGATTTCGTCTTGTAAATTTGACAAAAACTGAAAGCCACTCGGGGGGTTGGGGGGGGGGGGGGTACGGTTCTGGAGACATTATAGACAGCAATCAAACTGGTTTGAGTCCTCAATAGGTTAAACAAATAACACAAGTATGACAAAGACATCGATTTGCGTACCACAATACCAACACCCCTCCTCCAATCACGTCCATCCTGTCATTAGTAAAAGCTTAAAGTACCTTTTGTATCCCCTGACAGCAACATAATGCTTTGTCTTATCCAGCACTGTTTGTACATGCTGCTCACATGTGTGTGCTTTGAATTGCCTGAGAGAGTGATGACTTCAGTTCCCTTGTCACATTGAGCGATACACACATTAGTATTTGTAACGCTGCCGGATTGATTGTTGCTACAGTTTCCCCGGCTTGGGTTTAACAGGTATGCAACATTTATCCATTCGGCTTTTGCCAATGCTGAAATGAATGGTTCCTAAGAGATCATTTTTTCCCTTTATTTGCTCTGAGCTTTGTTTCACTAGTCATCGATACTGAAATATATGAGCATAACTAGTTTGTGTTGACGTGGTGGTCAATTTCTTGCTAATTGAAGCATACATGGGCATTTTTCCATGCTGTCTTTCATCCTTTTAGGAGTAGTAAAGCACATATCTGAAATGGTGTAGTAAAGCTGCACTTGATCTCTGATATCACATATTGGACAATGTGATATATGATGCTATAATACTATATCAACATTGGGATAATACTATAATACTATATCAAAATGCTTTTGTTTGTCTGGACTTACATACATCACTGACCACCAGCGGTGTACCTCAGATAGATCATTTTAAAAAGTCTAATCAGATCTAATCAAGTGGACTTTTATGTAAAGAGACATTACCTTCTAAATGTCCTGGACCTGTTTGCAGGTTCAGACTTATTGTAACTTATTTAATAATGTGCTCTAATCTGACTAATAAAACAAAAGTATAAGGTGTTAAATAAACATATAGTTAAATATAGCAGGTTTTTAGTTGTTCAGTTGTTTTTTTTTGTGGAGTTTTATAACAATTGTACCATATATTGCAGATGTATACCGCAGCATGAATGTGTTCATACATGCGCTATGAAACACATGGTTTTTGACCATGCCTCTAGCATGACTGATCAGCATTCATACTACACATGGTCTGACTGTGCTGCCTCTGCGCTCTACCAGCTCTTCCAGGCTGTGAGAGTACACACTCTAGTGTGCATACAGTATGTAGGGCAGTGGGTTAGGAGAGCAGTGTGTAAAGCTGTGCTACATTGACTAAGACTCTTAGGAAGGGAAGACTGCATGATTCTATACAACATACTCGATAAGTAAATTGACAGTCAAGGGAATATCAAGCTCTCTCGCTAAGAACAAAGTGTTGTTCCGTTCATTGGCTGTTCCTTGTCTTTTTTCTCCTTCTTTTTTTCTTTTTACTAAGGACAAGGGCATTCCTGTCAGCATGCCCTTAATAAATGGCCAGTTACTGTGTGCAGTCGTGCATTTTTCTTATCTTAATCGATCTGACGATTCACCTGAACGCAACACACTATTCAGAGGGCACATGTGGTAATGAATAGCATTATCTCAGCTGTCACACTGATCACATCTTTGACAAAGAACAGTCCGAGTGAAGCGCACAGTTTACATATAAAATTGTCTTTTTTTTTCCCCTTACTCTTTTGTTCTATTTTTTCAATCTTTACTTTTCTCCATCTCGGATAGACTCACTGTATATCTGTTTGAAGTGTGGGACAGAGTAAGAAAGAATCAGCTTCTTCTTTACACATGAAGTATTCATGTAGCAAGGGGCATGTGTGTGTGTGTGTGTGTGTGTGTGTGTTGAAAGAGAGTGTGTAAGAGAGAGAGGCGCACCCTCGCTCAATGTGAACTCCTTTTCTGGCTGTGTGGAGTAAAAGGGGCAGGGCTGTGTAAAGAAAGAGAGGGAGGGAGTGAGCTGTGTGTATGTGTGTGTGTGTGTCAATGTGTATGTGTGTATGTGTGTGAATGAGAATGCTGCATGGCTACTAACGTTTCTCTGGCAGCACGAGCCGGAGCTTGACTGCGAGATTTCATCCTCATTTCCCTCCTGGTGCACAGCGGAGAAGAAGACATGGGGGAGGAGGGGGAGGTATGACAGAGGAAGTGTAGGATTAAATGAACTGACAGAGAAAGAGAGGAAAGGGAAGAAAGGTGCAGAAAGATCTAGCACAGGTCACCGAAAAATGCAGTGAGTGACATGTAAGAAGAGGTGAAGAGAAGACAAGCCAAGCCTGCTGGAGTGAATGGAAAGAAGAGTATTTGATTTACAGCTGGATTCTTTGTGGAGTTAAACAGATTATGGGAAATGTATAGCGAAGAGGAACTTTATGCCCTTGCTGCATCCCTCTTCTCCCCTCTCTGCTTTCATCAATCCCTCCATGGCACAGATCCTTTTACTGGTACTGGACTTTCTCTGCTTCAAACTCATCTGGATCTTTTCACCTATAATAAACAAATGTTAGACATAGAGACACAAGGATATTTTTAAAACTGCATGGCAAACCCAATGGCAAAGTGCGGATATGAATGCGTAGACTGGACATTCTCCTTTAGTCTGTTTTGGCTGCCTTTGGCAAAACTGAGCGCCTACTTCGTTAGATGATGGATTGGAAAGATGTGTAAGTACTTTTTCTCACTTTGTGTGTTCAAATTCATGAATCTTCTGAACTTTACTGTCAACCTAATAAATAAAAGTATTTGAATTTATTACTTACCTTACTTATCCGGTCTTCACTCATTTTTTCGAAATATAAATAGGAATTTCCAAAGGTGAAAGTGATTTCTCAGCAACTTTTGAACCTGTCAAGACATGTGATGGGTGAGGTTAAATTGTTTATCACATTGTGTGTGAAAGTGTATCTGTGTTTCTGCTACTGTGAAGTCGAACAGGTGGATAAGCAATGGAAAGTGTAGGCACTTTGGCATGTTCCTTATGGCAAGCGTCCATCTATGAGCCAAGCCAGGTTCTTTTCTGGGGGGTGTTTGGGGGGGTGTAGGGGGGGGAAGCGAGGAAGAGAAATGGAGAAAAGGGTGTGAATAGAGGAAAAAAGCAAAATCAAAGAAATGAAGGAAAAAGAGAATGTGGCATGGAAGGAAGGAATTGCACATGTGATAAGCATTTTATTTCTTGTTCATGTATGAATGAACACTCGAGGATACGTGTGTTAGACTTATACTACAGAGCCTAATGTGGTAACTACTGAGAAAACAATGAAAATAGATTATGGTAATAATACGTCATAAGATTGTACGTTTAGGAGGTTAAACCTGTTTTGTGCATTATAATAAATGGTTTACCCTTACAAATATAACAACATTAGTTTTGAACTATTAAGCTTTTTCAGCTAAAATCTAAAATGCTGTTTATTCTTGTTGTGCAGAACATTTGACACATATAAACTAAAGTGGGTTAGGCTTTTGAAAACGTCACATTCATCATGTATGTGGAGATGTACTGTCTCTGGATCACAATCAGTGACACACTCCGCTTGTCTCGCGCCTGTGACGTTGCGTCTGTCTCCTCTTTCCTCTTTCATAGTGCTAACACTCCTTTCCACTTATACACACACTCTCATGCACACACACACGCATACTCACAGACCTCCCTTACTCATGGGCCAGCACTTCCCCCGGGAGCAACTCCTCCTGTATTCCTCTTGGACGCTATAATTATTTCATCAGCCAGCGGTGTGTTCCCTGATTGTGCTCTTGGGCTGTCGCTGTGGACCGGAGAGGGAGAGGAGAGGAGAGAAAGGAGAGGGGGGAGAGCAGAGAGGAATAAAGCGAGCATGACACTCGTGGATATATAGAGATAGAGCATAAGGAGGGTGTTCGCCCAGTACACACACACACACACACACACACACACACACACACACTCACACACTCACACACACTCACACACACACAGCTGTGTTCAAAGGCATGATAGACTGGACTAATGAGGAGTCTGCTTGCTGAGGAAAGACGATGTGGCTGTACACACATACAGTATGTACACCCACCACCTGTCATACACACACTTCTCGGTTGAATAGCATACACACTTGTTTACATGACCTCTCAACACTGCCTCATTCATTCATTCATTCATTCACTTTCAGGTAGCCCTTTGATATGTTTGTCAAAGTCAGTTTGATTAAAACGTTTTGAATTTTTTTTTTTTTTGTCTATGTGGAATTTGTTCCGTATAAACAATATAATAAATAGATAAAAAAAAAGAAGAAAAACAACCCAACATACGTCCAATTGGCACACGGACATGTCTGCTTAAAAATTTTCATTTTATTTGTCCATTTACAAAGCTCCTCATCTTGAACATTTATTTAAGTGTATATTGCTTTGGTGGCTCAGTGGCTTAGTGGTTAGAACTGTTACCCTTTACCTCCAGGGTCAAGGGTTCAATTCTTGTACATGGAATTTACATGGTTTTCCCGTGCTTGGTGGGTTTCCTCGGGGTGCTCCAGTTTCCTCCCACAGTCCAAAGAACATGGCTGATTGATGTGCCCGTAGTGAGTATGTATGCCCTGCGATGGATTGGCAACCGGACAGGATAAATCGGTATAGACGATGAGTGAGAGACTGATTATATTGCTGCATTTGACTTTCCCTGAAATTTTAAATTACATAATGTTTGACCTCCATGTGTCAAGCTACAAATAGAAGTTAAAACAGTGGACTGTTTCAGCAAGCTAAAGCATGTTTGTGTTGAGAGATCTAACGTAAATAATCTTGTATGCAGCTTAACTGGTTTACAGGTAAGGAGTGCTAATTTGCAGCCATGTTGATGCTTTAAGCAGCCATGTTGATTTGATGTCACTTGCTGAACCCTGGGTCGAGGCCACTGTGCCGTGTTTTCAAGTATCAATTTGTTCTCTTTGGTTTTTACTCGACGGAAGTCAGACACGCTGAGTTTTACTCACATAGCCTCGGAAATGTTTGCTGACAGAATATCATCACTGACCCTTTGTATTAGTTTCACAATTCATAATAGTTACAGAATCATATGCTTTAAGATTTATGTATGAAAAACAAGCTCGGGGTTACAGGAATAAAATATACAATGAGAACTGGGACATTAACTTTGTTGTAGTTAACTCCGACTCGTGGGTGTGCTGCTCACTCGCGGTGTGTGGTATTGAGTAATTCCCCCTGTAGCACTACAGTATTCAGCACGAGACAGATGCCGCTTGTGTCAGCTTCTCTCCTCCAGTTAGTGCATTCCACATAGCACACAGTTCATTTCCTGTAAGCCTCCTCCTAATTAGTGTTACCTGCAGAGCCTAAGCATCTTCTGCTAGTTCTTCTATTTCCTTCTTTGTCTGTTTCCTTGTGGTTTTGATCCCTTTTTTCTTTCTTTGTACCTTTCCTAGTGTTCCTTCTGTCATATCTTTTTCACTAGACACAAAACCATGTTAGCTTTAGAGCAAGTAAAAGTTATTCATATGTACCACTAACACTTAGCTGCCATTTTACTGAAGACTTTATTATGTGTCTACTTAAAATGTTGAGCCTGTATTTCATGCGGATGAGATTAATGTCCTTATTATGGCTGGTTTACTGTGGAGTCAGAGCCAGCAAATGGTTAATGTCAAGGCTAATGGCAGAACTGACCCTATTAGCCGCAGTCTCACATTTCCTTCTGAAAAAGAGGAGGGCATTTTGGGGTGACGGGGCATAATATGCCCATTTAGTTATGTGAAGGAAAGGAAGGAGGCAACCTGCAGAGAGGGAACGGGTGAGAGAAAGCCAGCGAGGCTGGTGTGTGTTTACTTTGGCTTTGAGATGGCGCTTTTGACCTTTCACTTCTGTAAATGCCAAGCTATACCGTTAAATCAATCAGCAAAAGAGCAGATTGATTTTCATTTCACCATCCCCACTTGAATGAGAGGCAATATTTAAAGGCTTTTTGGAAACAACCTTCCCTGTGGTGTGCAGGAACTTTGGGTTGATTAGTTGCAGTGCATGGCAGCGATTTTCTACAAACAGCTTGAGACTTTGCTTGTACTGAATTGCGTGGTGTTTTTTGTTTTCAGGGCAGCACAGAAGCTGAACCTCTCTTCCAAACGGAAAAAGACTCAGCCACCTATGCTGCAGCCGCCGGAGCCGTCCATTTACCCCACCAACTTCAGCAGCATCCTCCAGCTGTCCCCTCCACCCGCTCCACCATGCCTGCTCAGGGCCAGCACAAAGGCCAAGGAGAACCCCGGCATGGGCAAGGTCAGATAAATAAACACACACACTTATACACATACCCATCCACACACCCACACACACACGGAAACTATCAATGTGCTTACACATGCATTCTTTGACAGTGAATAAAGAGTGCTTTTGGTTTTAACCTGACCAGAGAAATGCAAGGCCATACATCTCTCTGTTCAGTGGGGAAACACACACACACACACACACACACACACCCACACGCTAACAAACACACACACACACACACATCGTGGGGTATCTGTGCACAGCTGCAATTGTTTGCATCATGCAGCCTGCTGCCCAGACAGGCTCGGGGCAGTGCCGGCTAATAGTGGTATAAATCCCATGGAATGGTCATGAATCTGCTCTTCTTGTTCTCTTTTGCTGTTTTTTGCTTTGTTCTCTGTGGGAGGTGTCCATTAACAATTTTTCCTCTTATTACCTGCTTGAATTTTTTTTAAACATATCTGTATCTGAAAAGATTTATCATAGAGCAAGCATTTAAACATCTGAACGCAAATGCATAATACTTGCAAAGCTACAAAGAAACTTTCTAGTCAAAGTAAGAATTCAGGGGGAAATATATAGTGTTTATGATAAAGTAGTAAATGTTTGGTGGTTGGAATGGTTGGAAGCTCTGCATAGAATCAAAGCCAGCAGTAGCAAGTATTCAGCATGTATCCCCTTTGTCTATTATTGTTCAGCTGCATGCTACCATATTTATAGAGATCGAGAAGATTTGCACCAGATTAGATACCACCTGCTCTGTGAGATTATTATAACACATGATTGCCAAAAGCTCAAACCCATTGAGATGATTGCTAACTGCCCATTGTAAATTGGAGTCATTGAAACCCAGCTTCATTAACGAGCTTCCTCTCTCCGCTACTCAAACTCACATCTGCTGTCGCTTGAAATGATCGACTGGGACTGAAGTTTGGGCAAACTCAGCATTCGCTGGGTGTCTTTACAATTCATTATAGCAAGAACATTTACAAAGGGTAAATTATACAGTACATATCGCTCAAATTATACCCCAAAGACATTGTTACCAGCATAACAGAACATTTATAAGTGATAAGAAATTGACTGTGGTGCTACATAAAAGTTGTCATAAGCTAGGGTTCTGGAGGCACTTGTTAGGGAATAATTACTAATTAAATTTGACCAACAGTGTTGAGTGTAACGCGTTAGAGTACTTGGATTACTTTTTTGATGTAACGAGTAATCTAACGCGTTAGGTCCGCCATTTAAGTACTCAGTTATTTAGTTACTTTTTCAAAAATGTAATCCGTTATTTAGACAATTTATGTAATTCGTGAGCCAGACAGCAGTCATTCCCAATCCGTATATATATATATATTTTTTTTTAAATTTATTTATTTCTTTATTTTTGCTTGATTTTTATTAAATAAATAATGGCAAAGAAAAAAGGTCTCATCTGAAATACATCTGAGGTTGTATTTGCCCAATAGTAAGACTTGCTACGATCAGATAATTTGTATAATATTTTCACACAAAAAACATAGACCTGAACATGAGTATATAGATAAATAGAGGGAGAGAGGTGGAATCGGGATCAAGGGATCAATGCTGACTTGTCTTTAATCCGGGAGCAGAGTTGATGATAGGGGCGAGACGAGATATGTGTAAAATGGAGGAAGACCCTCATCACAGAATGGAATGGGAATTACAAAACGCAATATGGAGGTGGTCTTGTTATTGCTTTTATAGTGCAGTTTCTGTGTCAAAAGGGCTTATACTCTGTATATATATAGTATATGGAGATGCATGGATGAATGGATAGATGGATGGACGATGAATGGATGGAATGGATGGATGGATACATATGACAGGATATATATAGGCCCTGAATCCGGGATAACAGAGCCATTTAAAAAAATATGAGGAGGTGTGCAAGACCTTGTTGCCCAACCAGTGTAAATATAGTGGAGACTGTTGACTTAGCCTGACTTTTTTTGGTTCCATATGTGGAAACCTGTTTCCAATGTCACGGCCAGAGTAATTTCCTTCAACATGTGCACATGTCCGTCAGACATAATCGGCCCCCGCGGAGCAGCGGGAACGAAGGGGAGCTTGGCCATGGGTGGTTCTATGGCATAGACATTCCTCTGTTCACTGGCACAGCAGTGGGATAAAGCAAAGGTGACATTGTTCTCCTGGACCAAAGCTGGACTGAAGCTGTAAATAAACACTAACCACAGGTCCACAAGGATGTGACTTGGCTTTGTGCTGCTTAGAATCGGAATGCTGTAGGAACTCCAGGGGGAATGTGCCGTACTGTACTTGTGTTTGTCTGAGTGATGTCTGCAGGCTCAGGCTCTCATTGCTGTGTTGTGAGGATTAATTAGAGCAGTTTCGCAGCTGCTAGGCCCTTTTTGGCTCTGAGTGTTTGGGTGTGACATTGTAAAATGTGCTAGAAGAGTTCTTCACAGTTCCTTACAGCTTTTATACAGCTTTCTTATTTGTCATCAGATTATTCAGCAACTGTATCAGCAAATCTTGACGTCTGTTCAAATCTTGAGCTTGGTAGAGTTGCTCATTCTACCAAGCTCACAGTCCTAGAAAAAATTGCCTCATTGAATATGAGGATTGAAAATTTTAATTTTAATACTTTTTCCTGTATGAACATCCTTACTTCATTTTTTTTCACTTTCTCTTTCTCTGTTGCTCTGAGCAGGTGAAGGTGATGGTGCGGATCTGTCCATCTTTTGGTGTACAGGACTCTTCTGAGTCCATGTCTTTCCTGAAGGTGGACCAGCGGAAGAAGCAGTTGACCCTGTATGAGCCTTCGCTCCTTACCCAGCCCAGCCCAGGGCATCGGCGTACACCACTAGCTGTTCCAAAGATGTTCACTTTTGATGCTGTCTTCACCCAAGATGCCTCCCAGGTAAAAAAAAACAAAACAAAAAAAACATCAGGACGCGGTGTGAATTACTGTTGGTTTTGTGATAGTTTTTGCTTTATTGCCTCCTAGGTTATGTTCTAGTACATTTGGGCTAAGACATTTCCTCAAGGGCAACAGGACATCTGCACAACACATAAACAAACACCCCCCACTCCTCCTACGCACATATTCTGGACAGGGCTTGAGGCTTAATGCAAAAATGGCCGTCTTACTTCAGCATCATTCTTCATAGTATGGGCACAGCAGCTGTTTCAGTTAAGTCTGGGAAATGAGTTGAATTCTGATCGCATATATTCAGCAACATTTTGAGGTTCGTCACCCAAATGAAGACCAGAGTGCCTTTCAAACAGCCACAAAAATAACCATAAGGAGACACTTTAGAGACATGCAGGGTCCTTGAGAATGATTAAATGAAAACAATTTAGCTGACATTTTGTGGCAACTGAGCTTGACTTGTTAATGTCTGTGCTGAAAGAAGTCGGCATTAAACTCATTTTATAGCGGCTCTTTAAACAAACAATTCATTTGTTTCTTTAGTGCATGCTTGATTTAAAGTGTTTGTCTGATTAAACTATTCATAGTAATGTTTAAAACAAGTAGAGCGTGATGGTAAATCTACTTTTACTTTTATCACTTCACTACGTAAGTGTGTGTCAGTAGTTTATTAAAATGTGCTGTTCTTTAGTATATAGTTGGATAGCCTGTTTGTCCTTGTGTGTACTTTTTCTGTGTGTGATGTATGGAAGGAGATTGCCGCAGTAGCGGACTGTCCCTGTGGACTGAGGCTAGTGGAACAGATTGTAATGACAGCACTGTAGACTGCAGTGGGGTAAACCCTCCCCATGCATGATGAATCCATGATGAGCTGCTACTCAGTTGATTTGGTGTCGCACTGTATTTCTTGTGCTAATGAAAGAATTAAGTGGATATCTGTATGAGGCGGAAATATCCACATTTCAGACTGGCCAAGTTCTTTTGCACAGTACATGGCGTCCTGCGATGAAATCCGCAGTAGTGGATTGTCATCAACAATATCTGACTGCTCATATCCTTGTCTTTTCTGGATGTCTGCAGGCTGAAGTGTGCTCAGGGACCGTGGCTGAAATTATCCAGTCAGTGGTGAATGGAGCAGATGGATGTATCTTCAGCTTTGGCCATGTTAAACTTGGTAAGCTTTTCATGTCCAATATTCTGCAATAGCATTCCAGCACCTTTACAACACATTACATTTTAATAATGACTTACAGGTGGAATAGCAAACCATGTGGCTTATAGTCCATTGTGGCAGCAATTTAGCTACTAAATACATATGGTTTGTCCTTCTAATTTTCCGTAAAAGCCTGTAATCGATTGTGTGTGTGTGTGTGTGTGTGTGTGTGTGTGTGTGTGTGACAATTATGAACAGAAAGGCCATAGGTATAAAATATTAATTGGAATATTAATAATGTATGTTTTTATTGCATTTGAATGTCTTAAGGCTGTAACACAGTCAACATGATTGATAAGTAGTATTCAGTGGTAAGCACCACAAGTAGTGAACCTTTCAGTTTGTAAGGTAAGGTAAAGCGACTTGATGGTAGCACCGTCGCCTTGCATTGATGGTTTGATTCACATCTTAAGTCTGTGTGCATGGAGTTTGCATGTTCTCCCCATGCTTGGTGGGTTTCATCCTGGTGCGCCGGTTTCCTCCCACAGCCCAAAGATATGCAGGTTAGGATAATTGCCGCTCCCAAAATTCACGATAGTGTGTGTGTGGTGTGTGTGTGTGTGTGCGCCAGTGAGTGAGTGACTAAGGTAATGTAAGGTGACTGGATAAGTAAATAAAAATGGGTTGTGAAATCATCGCCTTTTTGGCATTGTTTAAACAGTAAACAGTGATCTAACCACAGTGTTCAAAATTTTCACATCTATGTGGTCTAGTCCTCATTTCACTTGTGCAGTGTTGATAAACACTATTTATGACTCAGTAGATATTTTAATTAATTAAGTTTTATTACTTGTTTACTACCCCACCCTTTTGCTTGATTGACAGCTAGCATATATCGTAAATCATAACATAATTCTTAGAGAAATTATCATTAACCACAACCTAAGCTTAATTAACAGTGTTTAATAAATCATGTTTTGAAATTCCCTTCACCTACAGTTTATGAGCTCAGCATATTTTCTTACTGTTATGTTGAGAAGAGAGGTCCTCTACAGCAAGACACTTTGTCTATAACTCCCTCATTCCCTCCCTTTTTCTTTATTATCCAAACAATACTGATAAATGAATTTGAGTAAACGTTTAACAACTGATACCATCAGTAGAAAAGGCTCTTTTGAAATTCCAGAGCTCTGCAGACACCAGTAGGCAGAGCAGATCTCAATATGCTGCCAGAATTAACAGCTTGCTCTCTCCCCCTCACCAGGCAAGACGTACACCATGATTGGCAAAGACAGCTCTTCTCAGAGCCTTGGCATTGCTCCCTGTGCCATCTCCTGGCTCTTCAAGCTCATCAGCGAGCGCAGAGAGAAAACTGGCACACGTTTTTCTGTACGCGTCTCGGCTGTGGAGATCCACGGCAAAGACGAAGGTCTGCAAGATCTGCTTTCGGATGTCTCAACAGGCAGTTTGCAGGATGGCCAGTCGCCAGGGGTCTACCTGCTCGAAGACCCCATCTGTGGCACACAGGTTAGTGAGAGCCTATGGCTTGGGCTTTATTGTTATTTTTGTCTTTTGTTTCTTTTTCGAAATGAACCTGTAAGTCATATAGGTTTTTTTGTTTGTTTGCTGTCTGTGCATAAATAAATTGGGTTATCTTTTAACTACACTTCATTTTAGAAGCTTTTTTATATTGTAATGTCATGAAGTCCTGCACTGACAGGCAGCTGTTTCACCCTTCTCAATGTAGGTGTGCTGCTGTTGTGTCTCTTACCCTTCCCCCACTAGTTGCCTCATTGGAGGAGGGTAAATGCCAGTGGGGTATTTGGCGTTTGGGGAGATGGGGTAGCGGGTAGTTGAAAGCACTGCCAGGTGTTGGCATCAGATGTTGTTTTTGGGGGGCTGTAGGAGGCCAACACTTCAAAGGCTGCCTGTAGGCTTGTGAAGTTTAGATAGAGGAAGTCTGGCTCCATTCAGTGTTCCTCAGAGTATTGTCCCTTCTCTTCCTATTTCAGGCTTGAGATTATCTGATTCATATAACATTCATCTGTAATACTGATTCATTTTATCAATAATACTCATCTGTAAAAAATTTTTCTGCACATGGTTCCAGCTCCAGAATCACAGTGAGTTGCGGGCGCCCACAGCTGAAAAGGCTGCTTTCTTTCTAGACGCAGCCCTGGCAGCACGCAGCACCAGCCATCCTGATGCAGATGAAGAGGACCGGCGGAACTCGCATATGCTCTTCACTCTTCACATATATCAGTATCGAATGGAAAAGAGTGGCAAGGGTGGAAGTGAGTATCTCCATGGATATTTGTATGTGTGTGTGCGCACATGTGTGTGTGTTTGTGTGTGTGTGTGGTTAATTGACATTCCAGCTCTGATGATCTCCCTCTGTGCAGTTAATTGATGGGCTGCACTTCCATTTACTTTTCTTTCTCCCTTTCATACTCGCAGAGGTGGAGAGCTGCATCTCAAACTCATTAATCTAATAGCTAAGATATTACAGACTAAATCAGAGCTACCGTCCCATCACCCTTTCATTTTTTCTCTCAATCTATCATGTGGATGGTAAATCAACCAGGCCTGTTTTGACCACTTCATTAAACTTTAATGGGAATTTTAACAGACAGTAATAATTCATGAGCAGCTAATGACCACAATCATAATATAGAAGTACCTGTCAGAGTGCAACGCTGTAGTTCTCATTAGCATGGGGGAAATGCTCAATATTTGAGAACATAGGAAAATCTGTGCAGTGCTGTGTTGAATGGAAATGAAAGCTGACTAGCTTTTAGGGGAAAAAAACTATAAGGAACAGAGAAAGAAAAGAGCACAAGACGACACTTTTACAGTAAAGAGAATGTTGCCGGCTCCGAAACCCATTTTTCTCTGCAGTTATGTGAACCCGGGTACAGCTAGGATAATGTGAGGCAGCTTTTGCTTGAACTTTTTGTGCCCTTCAGGGCAACTTTATGTGACATACCGAATGACAGTTATAATGCCATGACAAAAGGTAATGGTGGTTATTCAAGAGGTTTTGTGCATTAAGCTGTGGTGCACTGAAAATGTCTTCACAAAATGGTGTCATTTGTGACACAGACAATTTTATATGACATTTCTTTTACGTTATTACATCTGCAGCACACAGCTGTATGAGTTTCCTATCTATTCCAATGGTTTTATAAGTCTATGGATTACACTGCAAAAGTGATATTGTAGTAAGTGAAAATATCTTTATTCTAGTGAAATATATCTACATTTTTAAAATTGGACATTAAAACAAATTAAATGGAAGAGTTCTAAGCTAATTTCTACATACATTTTAAAAGTTTTAAGTGTAAATTACAAGCATTTAAAACTAGCAAAATGATCTTCTAATAGATTGTCATAAAGTTGGTTTGTTGTAATTTTACATTATAAAATTAGTGGATTAGTTCAAGATATTTTCATTTGCTACAATCACTTTTTGCAGTGTATGAGCAAACAAGCAGACTTATTAATAGCATGACTTATTGTACTTTATAAAAGGTCTGTTGCTGTGTACAGCTCATGACTTTACTTCAGATTAGAAGTGTTGGTGGTATTCTATAATACATATATATATATATTCTATAATATATTCTACTGTCTTAAACTCAGCTGCCTGTTGTTACCTTTTATCACACAGAATTTGTAGTGAACTAGCCAAACCTGTTTTTCAGTGTTCAAATTTAGAACCGTATTATCAGTGCTCTGAACATTTCATACTGCACTTGTGGTGCACTAAGTGGTCAGTTGTAATAATGTGATTTTTAACTTTGGAACATTAATTATCTATTTTGTTTGCTGTCAGATCATGTAACACTCATAAAGCTATTTACAGGCCTGAGTGGCTACTCCAATATATATCCCCTAGTGTGCTATTGAGAACATTGTATAATGGTTCTGTTGTTTCAACAGCAATAGTAGTTTTTACAGGGTCAGGTTGCTAGCCTGCTGCCCAGCCTTCCTTCTTTTACTTCCTGGCTTTGAAACTGGCAACAGTAGAGTGAATTTGTATGGGTATTAAGGATCTTGCCCAAGGGCCTTACAGTAGCAACCCGCCAGTGACCGGGCTCGAACCCCCAACCCTCAGCAATTCAGAACCCCCAACAATCCAGAGCTTCAACAGCCTGAGACAGCACTTCCCCCAATACAATATAAACTAATTTAAGATTAAAGTAGAGGCAATTTACTTTTAAATTAGGAAGAATTTATTAGTTAAATTTGTTAAATTGCCTACCCCAAGTTGACGAATTGAAAGGATAATTTCTCACTGGTTGTAGGTGGGGTATTACAAGTGGCAACTTGCTATCGGGCACAGCATTAGTCTCCTTATACACTCTGAACATAATTGTTTTACCTAATATGCCCTTAGTACTTTAACAAATGTTGTTGTCTTTTATTTTTTCCCTGTGTTTTTCTTTCTTTCCTATTTCCTCTCCTCCTGCCTAGTGTCTGGTGGTCGAAGTAGACTGCACCTCATAGACCTGGGCAGCTGTGAAAAGGTGCTTAGTAAGAGCAGGGATGGAGGAGGCGGGCTGTGTCTGTCCCTCACCGCTTTGGGAAACGTCATCCTGGCTTTAACAAATGGAGCCAAACATGTACCATACAGGTAAGGCCAACATAAAGCAGACATTTTTTATTATTGATATTAGTGATGTCAAAAACACCCTTTCTCTTTAGGATCTTATACACATAGTTTTTGATAAGGTTAAGGTTTCTTGTTATTCAATTTTCCAAAGATGTTACAGAAAAAAAGTGAACGTGTAATCAAAGCTGCCAGCAACAAGATTATACATGCTGAGTGGTGTTGACAGGTTTACTGACAGCTTTATATGCTGCTGATGTCATTCATAGTGCTCGGCAATGTACTGTATAAAATTAAGTTTGTACTTCTTTACACTATTTGCTTATTTTAGATCATATTTAAAACATAAACTCTGACAAAAAAAAAACATGATTCTGATATTTGATTCTGAAATTGTTAATTTTTTTTTTTATTATTTAGGGATAGTAAGCTTACAATGCTGCTTCGTGATTCACTTGGGAACATCAACTGTAGGACAACAATGATAGCGCACGTCTCAGACTCACCTGGTCATTATGCTGATTCACTCACCACCATCCAGCTCGCTTCACGAATTCACCGCATGAGGAAGAAAAAGTCCAAGGTTGGTAGAACCTTTCTAATTAAACCATTTATATAAAATAAAAACTGCTATATTTTGCATAGGGCAGCACGCTATGGTTAGCACTGCTGCCTTACACCTCCAGGGTTCGGGTTCCATTCTCGCCTCTGGTCTGTGTGCATGAAGTTTGCATGTTCTCCCTCTGCTCGTCCCACAGCCGAAAACATGCAGTTTAGGCTAATTGGTGTTCTCAAATTGTGTAAATGAGCATTTGTGTGTGTGTGTGCCTTGCATTGAATTGGCACCCCATCCAGGGTATACCCTGTTTCATGCCATAAGTGTTCTGGGATAGACTTAAGGCCGCCTGTGACCCTGTATGCAGGATATGCAATGTGCTTTGCATTCAAGGTTGTCTTTGAATAGTTTGAAGAGCAACAATATAAAAATTATCTACATTATTAATAAAACAAATGTAATAATTTAATTGAATAATAATAATACTTCAGATCAGAATCAGATTATAGACATTTATTTACTGGCAAATTCAGATCAATTTACACCATTTCCTTTGACGGTAATTTAGTAAAAAAAAAAAATTCTTATAAATTATTAACATTCATATATAGATATAAATGCAATATCTCAAGTACACTAGTTCATACTATTAATGCTAATTTGTGTTTCTTGCACAGTATGCATCCAGTTCGTCTGGAGGTGAAAGCTCCTGTGATGAAGGAAGGATTCGTCGACCCCCACATTTAAGACCTTTCCATCCGCGGACTGTAGCGCTAGACCCAGACCTACCCTCACTACTGAGTGATCCAGATTACTCCTCAAGCAGTGAACAGTCTTGTGATACTGTTATTTACGTTGGGCCTAGTGGTGCTCCAATTTCTGATCGAGAACTCAGTGACAATGAGGGCCCACCAGCTTTTGTCCCTATTATCCCATCCCTTAACAGAAAGCAGCGTGGTAAAGAAGGACAAACTGACCGAGACCATTTCAAGTGCAACACCTTCGCTGAGCTTCAAGAGCGACTGGAATGTATTGATGGAAGTGAGGAACCAAGTACTTTTGTTGGTGAAGATAGAGTAACCCAAGTAAACCCTATGACAGACATTATCACAATGAAGCCCAAAGAAGGGTCTATTTCGGTTGCCCCAAAGGCTCCTACCAAAACATCATCCTCCCAGCAGGACAGTATATTATCCAAACAGCCACTTTCTGCTCATGGTAAACTACCAGGCAGCCCCAAACACAAAACCAAAAATGAACATTCCAAATGGCAAAATGCTTCAATGTCAGATGAAGATATGCCCATGACTGCCTTTTGTATAAAGGCAGATAGTGAAAAGGGGCTTGCAACAGACAGCTTAACTCCATGCTCCACTGGGAAACAAAACAAATCAGTCACATTTGAAAACTCAGAGCCAGTGGTGAGAGAAAAGATATTCTCCAACAAGAAACAACTACCCAAGCCTGCTCCCCCACCTCCACAACAAAGAGACAGTACAAGCGGTAATAATGAATCAGAAGATAAGTCTGCCATAAGGATACCACCCATTGGAATGAGCCATCAAGTGCAAAAACAGAGTGGTTCAGGTGGCAATTCTCCTCTTTTGAGCAGGGTTCATCATCTTAACCCCAAGACCCCACTAGAGGTGTGCCAGCTTAAGTCCACACTCAGGGAGCGGGATATTTTAAGAACTACGGTAACTCTGCAGCAACCAGTTGAGTTGAATGGAGAGGATGAGCTGGTGTTCACCCTTGTAGAAGAACTGTCAATTGGAAGTATTTTGGACAACGGAAGACCTTCCAGCATTATAAGCTTCAATAGTGATTGCTCTGTACAGGCCCTTGCTTCAGGATCTAGGCCAGTGAGCATAATTAGCAGCATCAATGATGAGTTTGATGCATATACATCCAGTGTGGGTGCCTCTCAAGTAAATATTGAGATGGTAACACCATTTACAGATGAAACGTTTGTCTCTTTAGATAGCCGTGGTTCTTCTATCAGTTCTTGGCTTAGTGAAGTGAGTGTCTGCACCTTAGAGAGTGAAGGAGCACAGTCTGCAGATGTCTTCCTTCCTGACGATGCGCAAATTGACCCAGGAAGTGCTTTCTACCTTGATTCTCTTGGCATGTTCCAAACAAGTCCCCAGAAGGAACCCAATAACTCCTTGAATGATAGCGGCTTTAGTTTCTCAGAACTGGATAGTGACAGTGCCACATCAAGTAAACTCTCACTTAGTAAATGCTCATCCTCTCCAGAGTCCACAAACCCTTCCATCAGAAATACTTTAAAAATGGCAAAACCAAATAATATTAACTCATCTCCAACCCAGACCCTGCAAGACCCGTACAGTGTGCATTGCAGTCTTCCCAGGAAAATGAAATCTACCTCATCCACAGTCCAGACCGGTAGCATCAGTGAGAGCAGTAATAGTAGCAGTTGGAGACGTGAACCATTGAGACTAGAGGGCAAGTCAGATGACCCATGGCATCGGAAAGAGAATATGGCAGAGTTGCCTATGGCCTCAATTTCAAGTCCTTCCAAACAATTAAAAAATGGAATAAGTGGCATACCAACAAGAAAAGTAAGCACAGACTTTAATAGTATTTCACGAATACCCACAGCATATGTGTCTACTTCATCCCAAAGGGTAGTAGATGGATGTGAAAAATCCAGTTCCATTAAAAAGGTTGAGACACCCAGCAAAATGCCACAGCTTAGAAGAGGCGCAACCACACTTGGGACTGTTCCAGTCATTCATACATCTGCTGATGTTAAAGGTAGCTTTGATATTGAATCATCAGGCAGCTGGAAGTTTTCATCTTTGGAAAAAAATGGAAAAGCAAATAAGCAGGACATAGGTATGCTGCCTGGTGGTATATTACCTCCTCCACCTCCGGTGCGCAAATCCAGTCTGGATCAGAAAAATCGGATCTTGCTACCACCAAGTGCCTTAAAATCTGTGTGTGAGACAGGAAAGTCACTGGTTCTCAGGCCGGCAAAGTCAGAGGATGAATATGACCTTCGGTACAAAGGAGACTCCCATAGTTTAAAAACATCCAATTTGAGGTTTGATCATAGTTTACTCAAAACAACATCAAGTCTAAAAGCCAGAGGAGCAAGAGGGGACACTGGACAAATGTATGGAAGTCAGGTTTCCCTAGAAAGGTCTGACAGTTTGACCTCTTTAGGATCTAAACCTGTGCTCAGTCGAGAGAACAGTGGGGCCAGTCTTGGTGGAAAGTCAAGCAAATCTGTTACTAAGTTTGGATCACCTGTTGCCACTTCTTCCCCAATCACTACCTCGCCAAATCCCAATGTCAATCAATTCAACATGGGAAAAAATGGGCCAATCAAAAACAGCCTTAATGCAAGACCAGTGCCTGTAAATGGAAACAAAGCTCGCACATTATCTGCAAGTAATTCCAAAGCACTAAGTTCCTCAACTAAGTCTCTCACAACATCTGCAACAAGGAATGCTAGTCTTCCACCTTCAGGAAAGAGTGCATTACCTCGTGCATCAGCAGGATGTAATGGTAAATCTAGGGGAACTATTATGGGTACTAAGCAAGCCATGCGAGCAACCAACAGTCGAGTAGGTGAGCTGGCATCAGGTAGTCCAACTGGAAAACAACCAAGGGGATCTGGTGATTCTGACAGTGGTAATGACAGTGGTGTGAACCTTAATGAGGACAAGCATACACCTATCCCCATCCTGCCTTCGCCTTATAGCAAGATCACTGCTCCCAGACGGCCACAGAGGTACAGTAGTGGGCATGGAAGTGACAACAGTAGTGTCCTGAGTGGAGAGTTACCCCCTGCCATGGGGCGAACTGCACTGTTCTACCACAGTGGAGGAAGTAGTGGGTATGAGAGCATGATCAGAGACAGTGAGGCCACTGGAAGTGCATCTTCAGCTCATGACTCTATGAGTGAAAGTGGAGTGTCTTCCAACATGCGACTCAGGAACTCAAAGCCTCCCAAAAAGAGATCAAATGGTGAGTAGGATGCAGTCTATGATTCTACAAGTAAAAGTCTCCCATTCTTTTAATAGGTTTTTAGGACAAGTTCTTACTCATATCAGTCTCTGTGACACTAATATGATTTTATACATACTTACAGGTAGAGAAATCTCTCCTTTATGATGTGTCTTTATTTTACATTGCTTAATTTGAGAGGTTTTCCCCTTGGGCCATCAATGCATCATTGCATTGTGCTGTTTCATGTGTCAACATTTATCTTATCTATGTGTTTTTATAACAACATTTTTGTTTGTACTATAACTCACTTTCCACATCATCTGGATGTTCTAGGCATTCAGAGGCGGCGTCTCATCCCAGCTCCTTTACCAGACACCTCCTCTCTGGGAATGAAGGCTGGAAACACAGGCCAGTGGGTGGATCTACCTCCTATATCTGGCCCATTGAAAGAGCCCTTTGAAATCAAGGTGTATGAGATTGATGATGTAGAACGGTTGCAGCGGCGGAGACAAGAACAGCCCACAGAGGTAAATAACTAAGATGACTGAGATGCAAATTGAAAAATGATCTAAATCTAGTTTCAACACAAATGCTGTCTCAGAATACTCCATGCATATTGATCTATGTATATTAATTTATCGTTATTGAAAGAAACATTTATATCCATCTTATTTTTTTGCAGCAAACAGTTCAGGATGTTGATAAGGTATGTTTCTCATATCAGATAGATATAACTCAATATATGTGAATAAAAAGACAGAACTTGCACATTAAAAAAAAAACTGTCCTTATATTATATGGGATTTCTATGTGGTTCTTAGTGATTCAGGCATAACTGTCTGATCGTCTCCTTCTGTAGGGTCTGCTATATTTTAACACAAAGCTGAAGGATGTTGAGCGGCGACAGCAACAGGTCAGAGATCTCAGAACTAAGCATGGCACTCTGAAAGAAGAACTGGAGGACACCAAAGCAAGACTCATGATGGACCCCAGAAAGTGGATTGGAGAGTGTGAGTTTTATAGTTAGCATTTAGGTTTTACACTTAGTAAACACTAAAGTCAAGTCATTTTCCATTTTTTCCATTAATTAATAATTGGTTGTGCCCACTACAGTTGAGGTGGACCAGGACATGGACCCAGAGTCACAGGAGTACATGGAGGCACTAGAGCAAGTCACGAGTGAACTAGAGTACTGCGTCAACCTATGCAAGTCCCGTATTATGATGGTGACCTGCTTTGACATAAGAGTAGCATCGGAGATTCAAGAAGGACCACGAGAAGTGGAGGTATGAAAATTGGATGGGAAAGAAGTAGAGATAAATGGTGAGCTAAAGAAGTGAGAAAGAATCTTGGAAGTCTGAATGGAAGGAAAATGACATGTAGCAGCCAATTCACTGATAAAGAACAAAAAGGCAAGGAATAAACTTAAAAAAAAGAAGACTGGAGCACTGAACACTACATAGAGGAGGATTGTGTTATCAATGAAAAATGACTGGTACTGGTAATATATAGTGCCTCGCTCTGTGTAATGAATTTGAATGGAAAAAAAGCAACAACCTGATATTTTTGGATCATCTGATATGTTGAAAAAAGACAGACTGTCATCATTCAGCCAAGAGTTTTTTTTTTTGATATACCGCAAAGTGCCTTTGTGATATAATTTCAATCATTATTTTTTGTATTGGTGCTATTGCTCTTACCAGCATACCTAAGCCAACCCGTAACATATTACTTTTAAGAAGAAAATGATTTTATATTACATTGTATAGTGTATTTATATGATTAAACAGTCTGTAAAATACAATTTTGTGGGAATATTAAAGGCAAAAGTAAAGGAAAGCAATAAGCTAATGTTATTGCATTTTCTTAGACTTTGCCTTTCTCCTGTACTATCACCTTTCAGCATTTTGTCATCTAACCTCTGGAGCCTTATGTTCTCTTAGTATTGACTGTGTTTGACTGTCTAACTTACATATCAAGCAACTCTGTGATGTCTTTTAAAGAGCTACGTTTGTAATACTGTTGTAAGCCAACCACTGCTGATCTTGGTTGAACCCATGCTTAAGCTAAATTCTTCAACTTAGACTCAGTTGCCTTGAGTAATTTCAGATGAATAAAACATTACAAATGATCATATCTTTATAAGAACATGTTCTAAAATAGTCAATCCGGTACATTTGGTGTCTCTCTTTCTTTACCAGATTAAATGTACACAAGGATTTATTTATAATAAATGAGAACCCAATGAGAATCTCGCTTGATATCTAATATACAGTTAAATTTACCATTTAGTACGATCTGATAAAACAAAAAAATTTAAAGGAAAAAAAGATGTTATCGCTGGTCCTTGTTTACATTTACTGAGACTGCAGCAGTATGAATTTCTCATTGGGCCTTGCAGAGTAGGTGCTATTTGCATAAAGCAGCTTTTCACAGGTTCTGCGAAGACTGAGATGTCTTTAACCAGTAGATAAAAGAGCAACATCTAAAAAAGATCCATAATTAGTTAAAAGTAGATGATAAATTTGCTTATCAGAAGCTGAGGGAGATTTGATCATGTTTGTTCAGTGAAAATGAAGAACTGAAATAGCCTGCTTTTTGCCATTGTTACAAACTGTGCACTGATTAAATGGACTATACACAACTGCTACAGCGTTGTTTTAATGGACCACTGTGGATGAGATACACTGAAGTACTAGTGCCAGGCGTTGGTTCTATGCATGCTTGCAGTCTGTTCACATAGAACCTCAAAATGCTTTTGCTTTTAGCACAAATGCACTGGCCTTATTTGGAGTTTCAGAACATTTTATTTTGTCTTTTTAATGCTCTTTGGTAGATTAACTTGCTTAAACTCTAATAAATACCTCTGTATTTCTGATGTCATGGAGGCAATTGTACAGGTGTAGATCGTCCACAATGGCTGTTTGTTTACTGCCTTTCAAAATGTATTTGTGACTTTTTCATACCAGCATAATTACATAAAGACTGTTCATGAGATCATATTTGAAATTTTTTCCTTGTTAACCTTTACAAGTATACATGCTCAGGCCCTTTTTTACAATGCTGCATGAGATTTTTTTAAATGATTTTTAGATATGTTCTTGTTCATTTTTACATGTATTTTTAATGACAATGCTGGATTTCACTGTCATGGGCAGTTAAAACATGAATTAACCAACTAACACCAAACAAAAGTTTTTTTTTTAATTCTAAATGTATGTCATATTTCATATCAGATCATATTTTCTAATGTTTTTTTTTTGGTTTTGTAAAAGATTTTCAAACTGTGTAAAAATGTATGATATGGCAACTTGGTATGACTTTTTTTCTGTTGTGAATAAAAACATGTTCCTTCTTATTATTGTGTCCATCTCTGTTTTAAATACCAATAAGCATGTAGGTTGAGGGCCTTATAAATATTTAAAAAATGCATTTATATTAATAAAATATTAAGGCAGGTTTCATTTAAATGTTTAGGAACATTTTGGTATTTGTATGAAATGTCAATCGATATATATATATATATATAGCTTAAATTTTTCCAAAAATGTGACGTGAGGTTAAAACATTCAGTTCTGTAATCTCACTCATGATTGGCCACAGTGCTATGGCACATTGCAAAGCAGCATGAGTGTTACTTGTGCTGTAGGAGGGACTGCTGAACTGTTATTGCCTAATATAGATGGATTAGAGGTGTGACATCAAACTGTATATTTATACTTGCATATTAAAATACACTATCTTATCTCATGCCTGCCCTTGATATATTGTAGAATTGTAATGTAAGTGTTGCAGCAACTAACACAAGACTAAGAACTAGAATAATTATAATGGTTATACATCTTTATTATGCTTATCATATATTTTAGGACATCCATCCATCTATCCATCTAGGAACCTCTGTAGTCCAACTAGAAACTGTTGAAGCCAGTGGCGACCTTTGGATTTATTCCCATTTTGTTCAACCGTGGTAGGACCTCACGCACATTCACACACTGCAAGCAATTTGGGGACGCCAATTAACCTAATCTGCATGTCTTTGGACTGTGGTAGGATACCGGAAATCCCAGAGAAAACCCACCAAGCAAAGGGAGAACATGCAAACTCTATGCATACACAACATGGGAATCGAACTATGGACATGGAGGTGCAAGGCAACAGTGTTAACTACTAAGGCACGTGCCGCCATTTTAGTAATGGTAATCCACAGGTGTCGAATTAGGAGAAGTAGTGAGTGCTGTGGATAGTCATTAACTGTACCAGTGAAACATGCATGCATGCACGTACACGCACACACACACACACACACACCCCACAAGCTACCCTGTCACCCTGTAAATCCGTTGTGGTGCCACCTGCTCTGACATTGACACACAAATGTGCTATTTGATTGAGAACCCCCTCTAGTATGCATGCACACATGCCCCCTTATGGACCATAAGACAGTCAGTTTACAGAATCCCAGCTGATAGATACAGTTCAGTGCAGAACACAATATGTTCTTGGCAATGAACATAAACTGCACATTCTAATTACTGTTTAATATGGTCTTCCTCATTTATCCGATTATGATTATGGCGCTTGCCAGGGTTTTAGAGGATATACCTGCAATGTGTTCTTCTAATACATTTCTGCAGAGCTGCTTAAATTTAGACTTGGACTGCATATTGCTAGGTAATCCCCTACTTACAGAGCAAATACAATAACCTCGGCCTGTTCCGATCTTTCCTCCCCACTGTTGATTTAATTTGATTGAAACCAGAGCATACAGTAGTAATGATTTGGCTGCTCTGTTGGAGCATCTGGCTTTTATATTGCTAATCAGATCTGTGGCCTTTAGTCTTGCTGGCTGTGAGTGTTTTTTGACAGCAGGCTAGAGGATTGTATCCTTCAAATGGCAATGATTGAGCCATACATATGATAATGCAGGAAAATATCTAATCTGAGACATGTCTTGTCTGTATGCCTTTGTCTGTTCTTGTTGCTGTAATAATAGGTCATCTCAATATGGCACAAGCACATGACCAAACATTTGACATGGCACTTTTTTACAATTTATTATTTTATCCTAGAGGACATTACAACGAAATTTTATGCCTGGCAGCAGCACATGCACATAATACAAATATGACATTCATATTTGAATATGTCTGTATACTCAGCATCTACATGTTGGGAAACATGGGATGTTTTCTCTTCTAGTCCCCATGATGTGTGTTCCAGTGTGTAATAAGTGGGTTTCTGCTTCTAATTGAGAAAGTTTCAGGGAGAGGTAATAAGTGTCATGGTTGGAGAACACCATGGAGACACTTCATACTCGCTGTGAGAGTTGTAATAGGTTGTTATACTGGTAGATGAAGGCTTTTTAAATGCTTCTTTGACCTTGAGTGCTCCTGACCTCTCCTGTGGTGAGGGACTTGAGAGCAGAGCAATGAGGGAGAGTTAAGGGTAAAGTCTGATTTAGTCACCTGAAGCTGCTCATAATCAATCAAAATGCAGATTTGGAGATTTAAACTTGTATGACTTAAGCAGGTACAAATGTTCATCTGAATGTAAGTATATATACATACACTACCGTTCAAAAGTTTGGGGTCACTTGCAAATTTCTTTGTTTTTGTTTAGTGATTTATTTTC
>JAOVVA010000002.1:14494863-14511287 GCA_028565275.1 Leiocassis micropogon | reverse complement strand
TAATAGGTTGATAAATTAGGATATGATCTAAAAGTTGATTTATTTCAGTAATTCAATTCAAAAAGTAAAACTCATATATTGTATTATATAGATTCATTACACACAAACTTAGATATTTCAAGTGTTTATTTCTTTTAATTTTGATGATTATGACTTACAGCTAATAAAAACTCAAAATTCAGTATCTCAGAAAATTTGAATATTACTTAAGACCAATAAAAAAAAATTCTAATGCAGAAAAAGTATGAACATGTATAGCACTCAGTGCTTGGTCGGGGCTCCCTTTGCATGAATTACTGCAGCAGTTGGGGAGCCATGTCATCTGCTGGTTTTGGTCCACTGTGTTTTATCAGGTCCAAGGTCAGCACAACCGTCTACCAGGAAGTTTTAGAGTACTTCATGCTTCTCTCTGCTGACCAGCCTTATGGAGATGCTGATTTAATTTTTCCAGCAGGACTTGGCACCTGCTCACACTGCCAAAAGTACTAATACCTGGTTTAAGGACCATGGTATCCCTGTGGTTGATTGGCCAGCAAACTCACTCGAGCTAAACCCGTGATAAGGAAGATGCAAGACATCATAGCAACCTGGGCTTCCATAACATATCAGCAGTGCCACAGACTAATCGCCTCCATGCCATGCCGCACTGCTGCAGTAATTCATGCAAAGGGAGAACCGACCAAGTATTAAGAGCTGTACATGTTCATAATTTTCAGTAGTCCAAACTAAAAAGTATGGACTTAAATTAGTTAAAAATCTTTTTTTTAAATGGTCTTGAGTAATACTCAAATTTTCTGACCTACTGAATTTTGGGTTTTCATTAACTGTAAGTCATAATCATCGGAATGAAAATAAATAAACACTTTATTTAAAATATACTTTATCTAAATACATTAGTTTGTGTAAAACTATATAATATGAGTTTTACTTTTTGAATTGAATTGCTGAAATAATAAACTTTTTGATGATATTCTAATTCAATGAGAAGCACCTGTGTGTGTGTGTGTGTGTGTGTGTGTGTGTGTGTGTGTGTGTGTGCGCGTGCGTGTATATCGATTTTACCACACTAAAAGCACTCTCTCAAATCCTGCAATGAGACCCCAAATCACATGACAAGTCCAAATATGTGGTTTCATGCCAGACCAGCTCTTGCTTCTACTGTTACAGGGACTCTGACTCCATCAGGTCCCATGATCCTAACAGATGGGCTCCTCTAATGAAAAAGAGCCCTTTTTAATTAGCCTGTCCGTGGACATTTACTTACCTTGCACAGCCCTTTTCTAATAAAGTTTCACTGACTGAACCCTATCCTGAGCTCTCAGCAATTGCCATCTGTTGGAGAGAGATCCAGGATGGCAGCCTGGCCACTTGTGTTCCTTCCTACACCAGTGAGTCAGAAAAGGGGCCAAAGATTCAGGCAAGAATCTGGCTTTGAGAGGACCTACCCTTGCCACCTTGCCCCATGTCAGCGACAGACTTAACAGTGATTTTTGGCAAGGTTATGGGGACATTTATCATGTATGTTACAGTCCTTTATGATTACAATCACACACACAAGCATGCACACACATAATATATATAGCGTCATGCAAAAGAAATTTGGATAAATTACTTGTATACACTGAAAAAATAATAAAAGAAAAATTGTAAAGAAAGAAATTTCTATAACATGTACAAATAACAAGAAAGTACATAGGTATACCATTTTTTCCCCACCATAAACTCATTGTGTGAATTTTGGCTAATCTATACATTAGCTTCAGTTAAAACCCAAAGCTATAGACTTGTACACAGATGTTTCACCTAATGGGATGTCTTTCAGCACAGCAAATGAGAAATATGTCCTCCAAAGCACACCTAAAGACATATTCATGAAATAAACACAAGAACCTAGTCTGGTTTTACAAAACAGATAAGGAATTTATATTTGCATTCAGAAGCTGTAGTTCTTGTTCACAAGGGTAGAAGAAGAATGTTTAGCCATCTGACAGACAAGGTGGTTCACGAAAATGTATCCAGTGATACATCTGTGCAAGACTGCAATTTAAATGACTAAGTCCTGTTTGGCATTTCCAGCAGATAATGTGTGAGCATGTAAATGCATGTCTGTGGGTATGGCTACAATTATAGGGCATAGTTCAATGCTTCTGTGGTCTGTGCTTTATGCTAGTGTTAAAATCATTCAAGACTACACACATACACGCCCACACATATCTATAGTGCTGTTTTTTTCTTTTCTTTTTTGTCATATTTGTCACATTTAAATAATTGAGATCATCAAATTTTAATATTACACAAAGATAACCCAAGTAAATAGAAAATGAAGCATGAGCTATTATGCACAATTGGAGGAAAAATGAAAATATAAATATAAAAATAAAAATAATTAAGGTTTTTGAGAGGCCTAGTTAAAGTCTGCACTTAAATCTAATTGAGATGACCTTAAACAGGCTGTTCATGTTGATAACCCTCCAATGTGGCTGAAATAAAACAATTCTGCAAAAAAGAGTGGGTCAAAATTCCTCCACAGAGATGTGAACGACTCATTGCCAGTTATCACAAATGCTTGATTGCATTTGTCGCCGCCAAGTGTGGCACAACCGGTTATTAGATTTAGGGAGAAATCACTTTTTCACATATGGCTGGGAAGGTATCTATAGTTTTTTTCCCTTAATAAATGAAATCATCATTTAAAAATCCATTTTGCATTTACTTGGGTTATCTTTATATACTATTAAAATTTGTTTAATAATTGCAATCATTTAAGTGTGACAAATATACAGTATCTATCTACAGTATATATCTATCTAGACATATAGAGCAGTAGCATTGTGCTTAAATTATATTATATTATATTATATTATATTATATTATATTATATTATATTATATTATATTATATTATATAGTATAAGCACAATGCTACTGGTCTATATTTCTAGATAGATATATACTGTAGATAGATACTGTAGATAGATAGAGTTAGAAGATTCTGTGGGCCCGAATTTAGTTTGCTTTTATGTGCTCTATATTTACATTTCAATTGTAGAGATGTTTTTCTTGCTGACTTAGATCTGGTTCACATCAGAACAGGCGTGCTGTCTGTCAGGTTCTCGAATCTGTCTGCTGTGACACTGCTGTCTTACACTGTTTGTTTCTCTTGCTCTCTTTCTCAGTAATAAATGTATAAATGTGTATTTTTCTTTGTGTGACATAGAAACACACACAATCAAACAATATTCTTAAACAATATTCTTCTGTAAAATGGTTTTCCATTTAAAAATACCCAAGTATGAAGCAACATCCATATTCTAATTTAAATATATAGGAAATATATTCATGGAAAAAAAAATCATCAATCACAAACATCTACAATAATTATATACAATAATATATATACATATGTTTAGGGCTTTCTGTCTTTTGTTCTGTTATCCTTTCCTCCCTATGCATCAATTAAACCTCCTCTATCATCCTTTCTGTACAGTCTCTGAAAAACAGGCGTAGCATGCTGAGAAGTGGTAGCCTGACTCATGCTGTGGCAACAGTTCCTGTGATGGAAGAAGGGCTGGCAGCATTCATGGTATCCTGCTATTATCTTATATGACTTAGCTGGCAGGTAGGAAATCTTCTCTGTCTCATTTTTATTCATGGCTGGTCAAGAAGAAAACAGGAGTAAAAAAATTGGGGTTCTTTGGAGACAGAAGTGGCTGTGTGTTCTGTGTCGGCCAGCTTTGACTACAGTTAATGCTTACTTGAGTCAGTAAAGTAACACTTTACTGTATATTCAATGCCTTAAATAATCAGAAAGCAGTAGAGCCAGACAAACTAATAATATATTTGCATGAGTGACATATTAAAGGGGTCTATTCATGAATTGATTATTAAGTTGCTGATGAATACAGTAACCTTTACAGGAAATAAGTAATTTGTAAAAAAAAAAAGAAAAGAAAAAAAAAGTGCTTAATTAAAAAAAAAATCTGTCATTCCTGAAAACACACAGGAATACTGAAAGATATGGTGGGCGGCTTTGATAGCATGCTCAACAGCTAATTATTATGCTTTATAGCACAAGTTCATGGACAAGAAATCCCGCAGGACAGTAAAAATCACAAAGATAATTTTAATGCATGCTCTTTTATGTAACTGCCATATTTCTACAGTAGGACTAAGTGTAATTCTGCCTGACCCTTACCTCAGATGTTCATTAAATACTGCTGAAGGAGAGTGCTGAAACATTTTATTCTGTGATTATTTCTAACGCACGTTTTTAAAAATTCCACTTTGTCTACAGTTCTCCTTTGATGACAATAAGTGTTTAACATTGTATGGATGTCAAATATTATAAATAAATACATTTAGCGTTATCCAAAAAAGATAAAATACGCTTTTTCTATACCTTTATACAAAATTGATTGTAAATTGGCTCATGCTGTATATCTTCAATGAAATGTGCGTAGTGACAAAAAAATCAAATAATAAAATGGTGAGTGTAGGTGGTGGAAATAATATTCCTCTGCAGGGCTGCCGGGCTTAGTTTCTGTGGTAGGGTGAGGATAGCTCTGACAATCCAGGAGAGTGTCAGTGGAAAGCCTCTGCTACTCTGATTTGAGAAAAGCCAGGCTAGGTTGTTTGGTTCAACTTAGAACGATGCTGCCTGGTTGGTCCCCAGAAAATCTGTATAAGAAAAAATCCCATGGGACTTGCTGGAAAGATATATGTTGCTGCCTTTGGAATGTCTGTGAACACCCCAGGAGATGCCAGGATCTGTGGCGGGGGATAGAGGAGCCTGGAATGATGTTCTCAGCTTGTTACCACCATGACCCCACCAGGAAAAGGAGAAGAAATATAATAAATGAATATATAATGAAAGAAATGTAAATCATTTGCAACATTTTAAACAAAATAAAAAATCTTGATCTAGATTGAACAAACTGTTGCATGTTATCTGTGCAGCATGTCAAGAAGGCTTATTTTCCCAGCTGTTAGAACAAGATGTTAGTGTAAAATCCTCTTAAAAGAGATATTTATTTAGTTTTAGTCTTTGTTGTTCTGTCATGGAATAGTCGTATTGATTTGTTTGAAAGATCAAATTAGTCCTTTGCTCTGGAGGTGCCTAAACAATTCATTTTGTACTGTGTAGCTTGTCTCCAAGCTTGCAGCGCTCTCAGCAGATATTTCTTTCCAGGTTTAATTACCACTGGTTACCTGGCTGGCGGGACAGAAGAAAACATGCCGTGCCCCATTAATTAGCTGTCAGATGGTGTAGGGCTACAGCTCATTGATTAGGGCATGATGGCTAATAAGACGTGCTGTCCCAAAGCTTCCTTTATTGAAATGGATGAGATAGAGCTGTTAGAGGTGCTGACGTCATGAAACTGACGTTCAAAGCAATCATATAAATATGTGTCCACTCAGCCTATGAAGAAACAGAATGATATTCATTTTCCCCTCCAACGCCTCCAACGCTTTAACCTTATATTTTAACACAATCAGTGGCAGACTGCTGAACTTTTTTTGCCTTGGGCAGAATTGCTACCCAGACTTGTGCTTGTAAGAGTTTTGGCAGAATCGATATTCCCTCGCCTCCTTCTCCAATCCCCCTGCTGCCCCTCCTCTTTCTCCCCTCACAGTTGTTCATGAATATGGATGACAAGCAAGTCTTGCTAGAATCATTAATGTGCCACAAGTCCACAATAAATCACATCAATATAAAAAACTTTAAATGATTTACCAGTAAAGGTGGTAACTCACGAGAGAGCTTGATAGGTATATTATTTGGGTGAAGTTCATACATATAACAATATAAATATTAAAATGATTTGTGATAATTATAAATCCTTTGTGCTACAAAAATCTGAATTCACCCACCCAGGATCTTATCCCTATGGCAATCACAGAACATGGTAGAAATTGGACTATTAAAATTGGCGTAATGCCCAACACTGGAAAAATGCCATCAGCCTGGCTTCAGCATCTCTATTTCTGAAACAAAGTGAACTAGAGGGGGAGGTACCTCCATTTCTCACTCAGTCCCCCTCTTTTTCTTTCTCTCCTCCCTCTACAGAATTCATCTCACTGGATGTGATCACAGATTGATGAGGCATACTGAAAGACTCTTTCTGGCTCGTCTCTGTTCTCAGAACATGCATTTCTCTGTCACTATTGGAGCAATCATGACTGACACATGAAATAAAGTTGCTTTCAGGATGCTCTCAGATTGCTCCAGGTTCAGGTTTCAGCCTATCGTCAGAGACTGTCGGAGTCCTTTAAAGAGACTATTTTATTTTCTGTGGACACTTCTATTCAACACCTCTCCAAACCAATGCTAGGGATATATATACACAAATATATGTACACTGTAGAATCTGCTCAGGACTACTGCAATATCTCAAGTTCTCAGGTTCAAGTTCAGTGAAGCTCCAGCCTGGTGGGAGGTCTGGAACAGGCTTTTACAAGCTCCGCTGTGCTGGCAAAGGAGAGGGTCTATTGTCAGAGAAGGGATACCATGAAAAATTCATAACACATGCATGTCACACTCATAGATGTCTGGAAGCAGTAAACAACGTACAGAGTGAAAGCAGTTGTTACAAATGAACATGCTGCCTCACTTTACTTGTGGTACCAGCCATAGGTCGCTTTCTGCATCTGCTGAGAATCCAGTTTGCAATGATTTTCTCATTGGATGGATGGTGCGTCCTCACCCCTAATCTGTCCACATTCCAATCAATCATTTCTGCTCTGAATCTAATTCAATACTGATGAATATGTCTGTGCATGATAAATATCTCTAGACAGTATTCATGCAAAATGTCTGGACATTCATCTCTTTCAGCTGCTATGGAATTTGAAACAAAGTCTTTGATGAAAGACCTTTGATTAATTATAGCTCAGTATTGTATTACCATTTACAGCATTCTACTCAACTTCAGTGAAAGTGTTATTTTTAATGTTTTATCTATATGAGAAATTCGGCACCTTGCTGAATTTACTTGGCTGGAGGTAAACTCGTCTAACAGAAATGGCTTACTGTACAAGGTCAACAAAATCTAATGTATGGCCGTCCACTTTTGTTGATGGAATGATTTTGGCCTCTATTTAATTCCATCCAAACTGTCCCTGACAGAAACAGGAAGGAGTAATGTAAATTAGGGGATTGTACCTGCCTTTGTAAATGTATTCTGGATACAGTGATTTTTATTTTCAAATAAATATCTCACACACATTCAGGATTATGCTCTAGGTCAATACTACTTTTAGAGCATTTTTAGAACCCTGATTATGTACTATATTTATAGGCCTACTAATTTAACCCATCACTGCCATAGAAAAATGGATTTTGCACTTGTCTTCAGCCATTGAGGCACATTGAATCAACTGACGTCATTACATGATTTATTTATTTGATGGAGGTGGAGGCGGACAGAGTGTGTATATGCACCCAGATGAACATAGCGTCATGGCCTCTATCAGCTAAATAGCTGATAGATGCCATGTGGCTATGTTCGTCTGGGTGCATATACACACTCTGTTGCATTCATCTTGAAGATATACTTTATTCCCAACACTAATAAATAAATAAATAAATAGAGTGACACGGTTACTTACTGGTTAGCACCGTCACCTTGCAACTTCATGGTCCGGGTTTGATTCTCACCACAGGTCTGTGTGCATTGAGTTTGCATGTTCTCCGGTGCTTGGTGGGTTTCCTCCAGGTACTCTGATTTCCTCCCACATCCCAAAGACATGCAGATTAGGCTAATTGGCATTCCCAAATTGCCCATAGTGTGTGAATGAGCATGTGAGTATGTGTGTGTGTGTGTATATGCACAGCAATGGATTGGCACCCGATCAGGGTGTACCCCGCCTTGTGCCCTTAGTCTCCTGGGATAGGCTCCAGGCCCCCTGCGGCAGGATATACAGGATAAAGTGGTACAGACAATGAGTGAGTGAGTGAATAAATAAAAACAACCCAACAACAATCAAATATGCATTTTACCAATGTAATAATTAATATGATTAATTTATTATTTATCTCTATTTAAACCATAAGAGTGAAATCTCTATACCGCATAAATCTGATCAAAAGGATCAGGAAGAATTGTGTTTTTGAATCATTATAAAGAATGAATGTTTATATGAGTTCTGGCATTGAATTGCTTCTTAACATCTAAAATGTGAATGTCATGCTTTTTAAGAGAATGCTATATTTTATCGTCTTTTTTTGTTTCTCTTGTCATGTTTGATTTGTTTTTAATTTCCTTAGGGACATGGCGGGTGTGTGAATCACTCGCTTAACTCCCCTGAAATCTTGCTGAATTGCTGAAAGTGATAGCAGCTAACCCAATCAAATAGCTTTAACAGCCATGCTGTCCTGCACAGTGCTGAATTAGATTAGGAGAGAGTGAATGCTGATATTAACCTAGTGATGTAATTACCACTGCAGGTTGAGTGCTAATGCAGTTTTTAGGCAAGCTGAATATTCCCCAATCTGATTAGTTGTTTACCCCTCCCTCTAGACCGGGTAGCCTGCAAAATAAAACGGAGGCAAGGCCATTTCTATATGTCTTTGCCTTTGTGGTTACTTTGTGGGGGGAGACGATCTCTACCTGACCCTTACCTCTTGAGTCAGGTTTCGTTATGGTCAACCTCATCTTTAATGTTGTCTGTCAGCTCTTGGCAGCATGACCTGTATTGATTGTAACGGTGAATAAGAAGCACACTCATACGGTGTCAGCCAGGGAGCATTTTCCCTTATTTGGTATTTTCACATTTAAGAATTATGGAGGGATTATTGAAATCCTTAGCATCCAATGCCAGTATTTTGTATTTACTTTAGCCTGCATTTCTCCACACAAAAAATTCCTCATGCTGAAAATCCTGGGATTTGTGCAGCTACCCAGATTTAAATTTTTTGGACTATCTGACCTCAAGCGCAAAATAGCTGGCACGTCATAAAGTGAAAATGAAATCCATGAGAGAATATTTTAATAAATACCATTGTAATTAAATATCGCATAACTCTTCCCCAAGAGTGGCCAAGAGCTGCAGTTTTGGTGAGAGAGGCGCAGTCTGGGTTGCAGGGCAAACGAGGTTTTGATTATCCTTGTGTGTGTGAGAGTGAGTGAGTGAGTGAGTGAGAGAGAGAGAGAGAGAGAGAGATAGCTTGTAGGTGGGGGTTGTGAATATGTGAATATTTCATTATTTGCAAGGTCCTGGACTATGATTGTGGCTCAAGGTCATGAATAGGGAAACAAGGTCATAACAATAGGCAACTGTGTCCATGCCAGGTGAGGTTGGCTCCAAAGAAATCACACAACAGAGGGAATTAAGGGTATGACACTACCAATAATCATGAATGGCTTTGGTGCAAACTGTGGAGGCAGCAATCTCACATTCTATAGCTGAAGGTGAAATACAAACAAGCAATGTGCTGGATAACCAATAAGCCAGATGACCATAATGAATGAAAAGAAAGAAAATATTAAAATGTTATAAATTGATAAATCATTTAAAACGTTTTGATGGTATTCGATGATGGTATTCGGTCTCTATACCTCCAGAGTGTACATTTGAAGCATATCAAATAAATTATGCATTATTCAGTGAAATTCGGTGACTATACCCCACTACTCTTTGTTCTAATTATAACCAGCCACGATTTTTAGTCATCCAAACTGATTCTGCTTCACAGTGGCTGTTTTTATCACCTTTTTTCAACTTGAAGTGCATGGTTTGTGTGCGTGCTTGCATGTGTGTGTGCCTCAATTTCTTTTGTCTTTTGTTTGGATACTTGCCTTTTGGCACACCGCACAATGTGTCACACTCCACCCCTTTTGATAACAAACCAGCATTCCTTCTTCGCTTGGTTGACACATTAACCCACTTTTTGATCACCACAATAGAGTCATGTCAATACTGAAAATCATACAATTGTATTAGTACTAGTGGAACAATTTACTAATAAATAGATAACTCACATAGACATTATAAAATTTTGAATACAACCTACGGTCTTAGATGCAATTTTGCTGAATGCCGAGTAGCTTTTTAAGTGAACATGCTCAGCATAACAAATTGAGTCTTGCATTGCTTTGTAGCTCATCAATACAGCCCACACTAACCTGAGCAAATCCATGAAATCAAAGCTCACCCCAGTTAGGCATTAATTATCTTATAAATTACATCATATGCCTCCCTAAATACATGCTATGACAATCAGTTTAGGTGGCAGTGTGTCCTCTAGATTGTCACATTAATCATAAGTGACTTACATATTGCAAGTTTCCAACAGCACTACGAACTGGGGTTATTATCGAGATAATTTCCATAGTATGTTTTTGTATTGTGTTTTTAATCATATTGTGTTTGAAATGTTTGGTTAATATTCTTGATTTCAATATTTTAGTAACAATATAAAATCAACAGGTAACAGAAACACATAATGACCTACACTGAACTCAAAAGAGACAGAGACAGGGACATAATGCCAGGAAAAGAGGCAATCCACTGACATGAATTTGATCAGATTATTGATGTGACGGACAGGTTGATTCTCAGGACTGGAGGGGAGTGCCAAACCTGCCAAAAGCTCATTTACACGCCGACATGTCAGCGCTTTGTTCAAACTGATCCAATACAGGCCAGCTGACTTAATTACACACAGTGGCAGTCAATAGTCTCTGCATAACAGACAAGATGTCCAAGTGTCGGAGATTAAATTACCGCACATTTCCTGTGCAGCTTGTTGTAGGCTGCTTGTTTTAATCGTGTGCTTTCATGTTGCAGCATAATGACCCGGGAAAGTGCTTTGTTAAAGACTGTATACAGTTCCCAAATCGTTAAGTCTTTATCCCAGAAGTGCTTACTGTGTATAAAAAAATGGCTGCTGATGTTGATAAGGGAACTTGTATACATTATGTAGAAAAAAAACATCATATTATTCAACATAGCTTTTAGTTTTTAATTTAGGAAATACACCAATCAACCATAACCTGGGTTTGGGTTCCCCTTGTGCCACCTGCGTATCTCTGGCGCATTGGGTTCCTGGGGGTGTGCTGTGGTTCCTGGAACCAGGACATTGGCAGTGAATCCTTTGATTGCTGTGATTTGTGGGGTGGGGCTTCTGTGGACTGGACTTGTTTGATTAGTGCACCCCATTGGGGTTCAATCCAATTGGGATCTAGGGTGTTTAGAGGCCAGGTCAGCAGTCTTTAGCTCTTTGCCTGCTGAGTTTAGTGCGCTAGATGTTCTGGAGCCTTTCTATCATGGACATCATTGACTTATTTCTGTTATTTGTACTACATTGGCTTTTCTGTGGGATCAGACAGGATGAGCTGGCCTTTGGTCCCTGTGGGCATGGGTGAGCTTTTGGTGCCCATGAGTCTGTCACCAGTTTGCTGTGTATAGTTGGTGATCAGTAGTATTCACGTCAACGGTCAGTGGTCATAAAGTTATGGCTGATGGGTGTACATGGCTAAAACAAAAGATTATGTGAAAAAAATTTTATGGGCACCTGAGGATTAAGAACTATTTCGGAACATGTACACACACATGCACACACTTATTTACACATGGGCTTTCCTCCTGGAGGAAACCTGGGCACAAAAAGGAAATCCACACAGAAAGAAAACTTCGCTCAGATGGTAACTCGTTATTGAACCCTGGCGACTGAGCTGAGACGCACACACACACTGCTTGCTTCGCCGCTGTGCTATGTCTAAAATTAGGATTTCTTAGTAGTTTGATCTTGAGATCTCTCGTTCTGCTTCACAGGACAAGAACCATGTGCAAACTTACAAGAGGGTGAATGATAAAATTGTTTAGTAATCGGTGGCTAAAAACAACCACAGGAACTAAAATACACTTGGGTTAGATCTACTAAGATGGTTTTGATTCACAGAAAAAAATTCTACTTTCTGTAGACCTATCAACAATGCCAGGAACATTATTGCTAGACCTTTGGTATTGGGAAGTGAAATAGGGAGGAGAAATGAAATAACTAGTCTGGGGGATTCTTCATTACTGAACGGTCAAGCTAGTCCTGTGCATATGTCCCGGCCATAGGTGGATCTCAGACATGAGGTTCTGAACGAGAAGGTAAATTTAGTAATTTAATATGAACTGATGTAATAAATAATTCAGTGTTTTGCAGGGGAAACACCAACAACAGTAAAACCCCATTGTTGGTTGAGTTCGTTTAAACAGTGAATTGTTAATTCAGTACTTAGGGTGTTAATTTAACACTGGGGAACAACTCAACACTTTTGCTCGGTAAACAGTATCTAAAAAAAATAAACTTGTGGTTTGACAACTACTTGCACTTTGATTGATTTAAAGTACATGTCATTATACACCTGTGTCTGTGTGTTTGTGTGCGTAAAAATCCCATGTGCTATTGCTGTATATTAGTCCACATGCACTTCTGATGAGCTGCTCATCAGCAGCATATACAATGCATTCCATGTTTTTCCTTTTTCACTCCAGAGTGCATATTTAAGTTGGATTTTAACACACACCTATGCTCTAACTCCATGTAGCTTCGGAACTAATTGCAAAATGTACTAATTACAAAGGAGCGGCTAGAGATGCATGTGCTGCATTATAATGAGTCTTAGTAAATAAAAAAGTAGTCCTTGGGGATTTTGCTTGGCAAAAACATGTTCCTGTGGCATATCCAGAATTCTCCATTGTTCAACATGGAATTGTTTAACGGTTTAACGGCTCCTAAGGATTTAATTGCAGGCTGTATATGTTAGCCCATGGTAAAAAAAAAAACAGATGGACCATAAATATCCTTACAGACAATTTAATTTATAAGGAAGTAATGTATATGCGGAAAAAATAACACAAGAAATTACCAGTAATTTATTCTTTCTGCATTTATTTGTATGTATCTAGTGCAAACTGGGAAATCTGTTGTACTACAGTATGTGAGATTTTGTCAGGAAGCAGACACTAATTGACACACGCATACCTTCTTCTTATAGGATCTCATATATTTTTCATGAAGATTTTTTTTCTTATGCCAAATAAGAAATAAGGGAACCAACCAACCTACCCCAGTCGCCCAACAGCCACCATGTGGAACATAAATTATTTCCTTACTAAAGATTAACATATTATGTGACTTTAATATTAACTTGCCAAATGAATATATTAAGAAGATTTATTATTTTTTTTAAATACTGATCTTAGCCAGTTAAGTATTCTGCATGAGTAACATGATTTACAGTTTCTCTCCTTGAAATTGATTAATGGTTACTCTGTGAAGAAGGAAAAAAAATCTGATTTTAAATCCCTCTGATTAGAGAAAAAAACCTGGTAAAAATGGCACACTCTCTGTATACTTAATTAATTATGAAGCGCACTGACATCTTTTATAGTCATGTGTAGGGCCTTTGTTGGTATGGTTAAGTAGCACCAGATGGAGAAGAACATATACAACAATCGCTTTTATGTCCTGAAGTGATGTGATGACTAGCTCCAACACAAGCTCTTTACATCCATGTGAGACCAGTTTTAACATGCTGTCTGTTACTGAGCGAAATTATGTTGTATGAGCTTACACATTTACACATTTCCATTTGAAACTATTACAGTTACGGAATTTCTGTAATAGCCATATATATGGTTTAATGTCAAAACCGTTGAAAAATCCATCCCTACTCGACACAACAGGTCTTACAACGAATGAATCACTGCGGTAATACAATACAATTTGTGAACTGCTGCAGTTTGTGTAATAAAAATTCCTATCAATATTCCATACTGTTGAGGCTATCATGTTCATGATATGTGGACATGTTCTTCCTCTAACTCTACACGGTCCATTAATCAGCAAGACGGCGTAATTGACAAGAAGGGAACAACAAGCAAAACTTGCCCTGAACACCCTGGGAGGCAGGACAGGCTGATTCATTGGCCCAGTGCTGCCAATCTGTAACATTCTTCACCTGGCTCTTCACACCCCAACCTGAACTGGCTGACACATATTTAACCTGAAGATGGATGGGGCATTGGCCTGTGCCCAAGTGTCACTGCGTGGCTTGTAGCTGAGCGAAATAAATAATGTGTGCTGCAGACGTAGCTCTAGACAGTGGATCAGAGCAGAACTAAAACCCAGAGCGATGCTGTGAGGTCTTAAATCACCAGTAGAGAAATATGAACTCAAGGTTATTGAGCACTAGGTGAGTGATAGAGACTTCCATCAGGCTTCTTCACAAATGAAATTTTACTTTACACTATGTCATCCAATGCCCTGCAGCTGGATCTGGTGAAGAACAAACCCTGGATTTATATCCTGGCATTCAGAAGTTATAGTTTTTCAATACTTATTCACTGGTAATACTTTAACGTAAGGATTAAACCTTAAGAGCTATGACAGCTTGTAAGAATGGGCAAACAGTTTCGAAGACTCAGCATTATGTTTTAAATCACACTTTAAGTAAATAATTCAACTAAGAAAGCTGTAACTGACTGCGCTGTGAACCTCTGAGGGGAAATGAGAAACACTGAGGAAAATAGAGGGGAAAAGGTGATCTCAGAATTTAGGAGGGACAGCTGCCATCCCCTCGAGCGGGTGCTTTACCCAAACGGTTCTAGTAAAAAGCCCATCTGTTAGAGGAAGGGCCATGAGTGTGTCACTGCGTTTGGCCATAGGCACTTCATTCTGAAGGTGTACTTACTGTATATATTGAGTGAGTCGGCCCGTGTGTGTATATGTCTGGCTGTTGCTGGATATTCCTTCCAGGACTTACTGGATGTCGTGCAGTGATACAGTGACTCTCAAATCCAGACAACATAACACAACCTGTCATTATTACACTCATCTTACAAATCAGCATTGGGAGAAGTCCAAATTCACACACACACACACACACACACACACACACACACACACACACACACACACACACACACACTCAATCTTTCTCTTTTTCCTCTCTTTGCACTTTAGACATTTCTGTGCCATATATCTCAGAAGAATAACCTCCCACCTCCACCATACAACACATCACTATCTCATTGATCTTTTTTTCAGCCATCAATTCTTCCCTAAACCTCAGTACAGAATACAGGATCAGTAGAAATTGTCAAAGCTATGTCATACCACTTTGCTATGACAAGTCTTACTGATCCTGTATTCTGCATTGTGGTTTAGTTTATGCCCTGTTCAAGTAAAATGATTAAGCCTGTGATATTGCTGAAAGCAAGCTGGAGGATTTCGATCTACTGCATTTAGACACATCATGCTAGCTCCTGGGGGGTTTCTTTCATTTTTGTTTTTTCTTTCTTTTTTTCTTTCTGTTTATATAGCACTATGTGTGAGTATGCAATTAGCTTATTGATGGTACGTAAAGAGACAAATTGTGTTAAATGGAGCATGGTGTGTCCATATACTGGGACAAATTCTAAACTCATATTAATATTTAAAGCAAATGAATCTGATATTGTTGTCATGCTATTATATTTGCCTAGTCCCTTTGCAAGTCTAAAAAGAGACTGTATGGAATATACTACAAGGTGGGTGAAAATTAACTAGGCAATATTAGATTGCTAAAGATGGCTCTTACCATGACGGCTGGGACGTCCAGATCTCACTCCATGTGATTTTTTCCTGTAGGGCTACGCAAAGGAGGAGGTGTACAGGACAAAGCCTCACACACTGGAGGACATGGAGACACAGATTCAGGAGGTTCTCAGCAATATTCCCAACAACTTCCTTCAGAAGACTGTTCATTCCATCTCCGGCTTTTTGAGGTACCAGTATGTTAAAATTTAAAGATTTGCTTTCATTTTCCTATGTAATAAAGTATGTATAAAATTTGTTTCAATTAAGAAAGATAGACTTTATTATTATAACTACACTTTTTAATGCCTAGTTACTTTTCAACCACCCTGTATATGCATAATTGTCATAAGTTGTAAAGTTTAAGTTTTTATATTTTTTATATTTTCAGATTTTGTTCACCTCTGTGATGTTGCTCTTGAATCTACTGATTGTTAACTTGGATTTTGATTCATTCATTCATCTTCAGTAAGGTGACCTAATAATTTCAAAGATACAGAAATTATGACTAAACCTTGGCCAATGGGTTCATTTAGACTTAGAATAGCATGAGGACCAGTTTGTAATAGTAAGATATGCTTTTAAAATATTTTTTTTAATGTTGAAATTCCAGGTGAAAGAGGATTTGAATGAGCACTTTGGTCATAAGCAGGGAACAGATAACACTTTAGGAGCACAAATTCACTGCTGCCAAAGAGACACACATTACTCCATTTTCACCCTTCCCACCTTTATTCAGCCCACCAATTTCAACCTGTCTGTCTTTATAAAAAAAAGGTCTGCTGGTGCCTAAGGACAGGGGCATGTCTGTCTCACTCTCAGTCTCATTCACACCCTGCCCTCATTTCCACAAA
>JAOVVA010000002.1:14453465-14465447 GCA_028565275.1 Leiocassis micropogon | reverse complement strand
AAATATTTGCAATATTGTAGTGTACAGGCATGTGTGATGTATGCAAACTACATTTATGTATTTCATTGAAATAAAAAAATAAAATGAAAAAAGAGGAGAGGAAAAAAGAAATGATTATGACGTGATATGTCATTTAGTACATACTTGGCATTTTTCTGATTGGTCTCTTTAACATTTTGTTTTCTCAAGGCGACACAGCTGTTAAGTACCAATCCTGTGAATTCTCATCACATTGTGCATATGGAAATAAAATAAATAAATAAATAAATACATTTAACTAGCAAGCAAGCTAGTTAATTAGCAAAATTAAAGTTTCTGAATTACATCCTAAATGAAGCTGGTAAACCTTTAATAGTACTTTTCATATCTCACAGTCCATGTCTTACCCAGGTCGGCTCAAGGTGGCCCAATACATGTCCCAAGACATTTTATAAATAAGGGGTATTCAAGTCAACCTGGGACTTGTAATGAAATTTCTTTGGAATTAAGGTATAAAAAAGTGAGTGACATTTACAGAAGACTTCAAGCACAGTACTGAGATGAGACTCTTAGCTGCAGTAAACCATTTGTATGGTGCAAACGTTTTAAAGAAAGCTATACATCTATAAATGACAATCCTGCCAGAGGTGGCTCAGAGCCTGCTGCAGTCTTTCCTATGAACCTCCGTTGAGTGGAACTAAGAAATATCTTGTTGCTTGTTTTCAAACAGAAAACACCATGCTGATAATTTTACTATTGCATTCTACAATCTTTGCTATCCTTTAAAAAAAAAAAAAATGTTTATGCTTTTTCTCTTGTGTTGCAAAAAGTTTAGAAGAACTTACTGTCTGCTGGAAAACAAATATATGGTGCCATACAGGCTTCATTACTCCTATCTGGAGAGTCTCTTTTTGCTGGATACTCTGCCATAATGATGTTTTAAATTATAGTATTTCATTCATTTTTCTCTCTACTGGAACACAAAAATTCAGTATGCCATGATACAGTCACAGAATCCTCCCGTAGAGAGCTATTTCTATCTACCACAGTGTGCTGTATCACTCCATGATGAGTTTTGGCTTCTTACACCCACCTATAAAAGGATTACTTCCCCGCAGTCTGTAAATGGGTCTTTGTGCTGCAGAATTACAAAAAGCAGGGAGGTCTGAGCATGTGCTCACACACTGTATGGATGATCATAAGGACCTGGATATTCAGAGTCAGTCACTGAATTTTTAGATATACTGTAGAGTATGTATATCTATAAACCAATGTCTTTGATTTTGTAAGTACTTAAGAAACTTCCAATTCTCTAATATGTTGTATAACCCCTGTATAACCTCCTAAATGATACAGTTATGATACCTATGGAATTTGACTTAATTGTGTACCTTCCTAGAGTGCCTATTTAAATTCAAGATATTTTAAATACAACATGTCTTGAATAAACTGTATTGCAATTGTCAAAGTCTTAAAAAAAAGTATAGGCAGCAAAGTGGTGTAAGTATGATTCCATCGCTGCCATTCTTGTTTAGTGTTATTAAAATTTTGACATTAAGTTTTGTATTTTTGCAAGAAGGAATTTCCTCTATTTATAGAATAATTTGGCTTATTGTTGTAAAACACTTGTGCTGGAATCCTTTCCCAGTTTTATTTATAACTTCAATTCCTCTTGCAGGGGCCCTAAAACCTTTGACCACAGGATAATTCACATCAACAGATATTATAACAAATAATAAATAAGGCAGGATACTTCTGCAACCCATACATCCAGCTCATTAAGTGGAAAACCTGATTGGAATTGGGCTTTGGTAGAGCTGAAAGCCAAGAGGGTCACATTTTAAAATTTCAGACAGAATGAATGAATAAATATTGTATTCAGTGTTGAACAAATGATAATAACAACAACAATAACAACAACAACAACAACAATAATAATAATGCATTTTATTTATATAGGCGCCTTTCTAGTCACCCAAGTTCCCGTTCCAGTTCAAACAAAAGATAATGATAACATTGAGTAGTATGTGACATTAAAACAATATTAAATGAAAACTGAAACATTTAAAATAAAATGGTGATTCAAACAGACATTTGAGTGCAGCCTTACATCATGTGGGACAAGTGCTTCTGTCCCAACCAATGTGGTTGGAGAATCTATGTTACGGATATTTTCAGGGAGTGAATTCCAGGTACGAGGAGCAGTAGAGCTAACAAGGAGGGGGTGTAACATGGGGCCTTTGATGAAGAAGAGCAAAGAGTGCGAGAGGGGGTGTAGAACTACGAGCTCTGATAAATAAATACAACGATAAATACAACTGCTTGTCATTACCTTAATGGTATGGTAATTACATTGTTTCTGTAATTACTTCACTTAATGGAGAATTTTACAATTTGTTCCGAGACTTGTCCTCTTGTCTATTACCAGTGATCGATAACTGTTTTTTTCTGCAGTACTGTCTGCTAATATTTGCACTTAATTTTGATGCACCATATTAGCAGATAATGGCATTAGAGTACTATATGGGGTTATGTAATTATTTGGCAAATTAATCAGTGTTGTACATATCAAAGTTATACTTGTGACTGCACTAAATGCTTTCTTCTACAAAACATGGGTTTAAACTAGTCAAACTGCTTCTACTACTAATCTACTAGATTTACTAGTCCTGCGAATTTAAGCTAAGTAAAACCAAGCAGTTATTTGTAGATAATAAACTTGTATGATATGCAGAAAAGGGAAAATATTATAAACTTCACTGTGGATAATACAATTTAGACTTATTCATACTGCATGCCTAATATAACACATTCATTCACTGTCTCACTTGCTGTCTCAGCGATAAACTGACTCTATATGAGACAATCAGAATTTTCATTCTCGTGTGACATCCATCCAGCATGTAGTGCATAAAAAGAGAAACATCAAATTCACAATCCCATTGTAATATGTGATGGAATTTTCTTCTTGCCTTTAGCTGGCATGGCAAGTCTAGTGATACATCAAACCTAATGAAACATGGGACAACATATTAAATTAATCTGCAGGAAACTTCAAGATCTTTTTTGAGCTGCATGAGAAATGGTAGAGATGACACCCTCTTCTGATAACACCCACGGGCAAAATATTGTAGGATCCCTTAACACAGCATGAATTGTTTTTAAAGAGGACAGTTGGTACAAAATAGCTTTTTTGTATGTGTAGGATAAAAACCTCACCATTGCAGAATTGTTACATTTGACGTCATCTCTGTAAACATGTTTAATTTAAAATGTATAGGTAATAGGCATGTACAGTTCATTATGGGTTGCTACAACAATAAACAATTCAACAAACACCCCAGTGTAAGAAAAATATAAATGTTACAGTGGGGCAAAAAAGTATTTAGTCAGCCACCAATTTAGTCAGCAAGTTCTCCCACTTAAAAAGATGAGAGAGGCTTTTAATTTTCATCATAGGTATACCTCAACAATAAGAGAGAGACAAAATAAGAAAAAAAAAAATCCAGAAAATCACATTGTAGGATTTTTAAAGAATTTATTAGCAAATTATGGTGGAAAATAAGTATTGATCACCTACAAACAAGCAAGCTTTCTGGCTCACACAGACCTGTAACTTCTTCTTTAAGAGGCTCCTCTGTCCTCCACTTGTTACCTGTATTAATGGGATCTGTTATCAGTATAAAAGACACCTGTCCATAACCTCAAAGTCTGGACTACGCCAGCAGGGAACAAAAAAAATCCATGGATGTGATTGTTGTGATAGTCATTCATTACATTCCAAACAAATTCAAGCCATTTTTGTGATTAGTCTCAAGAACGTATGGTTTGTACTGTGTATATGGAAATGCTCTTACTTTTACTAAGAAATGTAGCTTTAATTTCTACTATGTTTTTTTTTTTTCAGTGTAGCTTCACCAAGCGTTTAAGTGATGTCACAGTATTTCTAGTTCAGCATTATCTTCTTAGCTGTTTTCTTTGCTTGATGCAGACCAATAATTTAATCCTTGTAAAACACATTAACATCTTTACCACTGGCTTTGTCTTTAAACATGTTTGCTCATGAATTGTGGCGAGCTGGAACATATTAATTTGTGCAGTAATTATCCCATCAAAGGCTTTTAAGTATTTGCTGATTTCAGTCCAAACAATGTTCATTCATAACATTTATACATTTTTCAACATTAACAATAAACAGTTTTGTTATTTTCCCCCCTTTTACAAATTATGCCTATTTCTCAATACTGAGTACCCCTATTCAAACACACAGCTTGGCACAACAGTTAATCTTGCATGCTAAATTTACTAAGCCTACCAAAACACTTCACTACACTTCAAAATCAATGCATATACCCTAAGACTGCCTAAAGGGATCTCCCAACAAGATCACACATACTTTGTCACACATAACAGATTGATCAGAAAAAACAGTAAGAACATGTGGCATTACCAGATGCATAATATTATATTTGAAGGATCCAATTCAAAAGTTTCCAATTCAATATAAGAGTAGCCCTTCATTGCTGTCTGAAATGTAATTATCAGGAGACACACAACCGTGCTGAAGTCGTGATAAAGAAATGCCATGCAACATAATGTACATGTGCAAGGCTTTGACTGGCCATCCTTTAATTCAGACTTGACTATGAAAAAGTCATGAACATTAATAACTAATAAGTGATGATGATTCAAATACCTTAGTTATAACATTAATTAATGCATTAACAAATGTGCGATACTGTTAATTCATGTTTATTTAGCATGAATTCATGATCTTTCATGTACTCTTAACATAAAGTATTATGCAAATATTTTAAAGAAATTAATCAATAAATGCAGCAGTATTTTTCAATATGCTTTAATTTCTGTGTATACACAGAAGCAGGTGTACTGTAGTGCGATCCCAAAATGCCAATGCAAAATGTAACATCTACAATACTGAAATATCAGAACCAACATACAAAAACACGTACTGTAGCATACTTGTAGATAAACATTGCTTGTCAACACAGTTCTCTGGATTTGGCAACAAGTTCCAATCAGCCTCCCACCTTATATTATCTAGTGCCACACACCTGAGGAACAGGACTATTTGAATGCCTTATTCATCCCTGGCAGTCTTCCACAGTTTTTTCCCTGCAGCATTCATTGCATCCAAGATGGAGACCATGATCATGTGGAATGCGATTGTATAGCTCACACTATGTTGTCCTCAGTTGTTAAAAAGTTGCGCTTGAAGTCAGGTTAAGGTAATGTAAGTTTGGTCTCTTTTACTATTTATAGTGATAAACTCATTTTAAACTGTGTACTTTGCGCATATACAGTATGAGGTACTGTACTTTAAAAAACATACTTAAATACAGTACAAAATATATTGTTGGTATCAAAGTTAACAATATTCAGTCCAGACATCATATTTAGTTCCATTTGCTTTGTTTTCATGGAAATCATATAGGCAAACATCAACAAGAAAATGTAATTGTGTCAGCTGTCAGAACCTCCGGGACTCCTGTGTTCATATTGAATAAGCAACAATTGACCATAATTGAAGCCATTAGAGGGCATTAACAGAGCACTTGTGTGGCACTCACAGGGTTTAGTCTGTTTAACGCCAGGCCATTACTGCTAAACACTTAAGCAAGGCAGCATACATAGTTAATTATTCTTTTAATTGCTCATTTATGTTTCTTAATTACAGTCCCAGCTAACACCTCAACATATTCAAATCTAATTCCAAAATCAGACACAAGTTATTAAGTCAGGAAGGGTACAGGCTACACAAGGGCTCCTGTCACCTCTCATTTCGAGTCAGCAGCCAGTCAATAAACAATCTGCATACCATTAGTCCATCAATATTTAATACCAGTCTACTAAAGGTCTTTTTCTCCCACACATAGTGTTTTGATGTTTAATGCTTTGAAATATGCCACAAACAGCTACCACACAGTCCCCACAGGGTATATGTGTGTGCTTCTGTGCAACCCGGCTGTTCTTTTGAACATGATTCTGTGTGTTTGCATGTAGGCTGTGTCTGTTGGTGGTTTGGTAATGTCGGTTTACAGTGTGTGTGTGTGTGTGTGTGTGTGTGTGTGTGTGTGTGTGTGTGTGTGTGTGCGCGCGTGTGCTTGCGCACGCACATCCTGTACATTAAGGAATTTTCCTTCACATTGAAAGCCTCTCCAAACACACAAGGGCTACAAGCAAGTTTTTATGCTGATGATGGTAAAGTATTTATTTGAGAGAGTGTTTGATAACATTCAGTATCTCAGGCTGAATGTTAATGACCAAAACAAATGAGCCAGCTAAGACACAATTAGAGGAGAGTCATTGCTATATGTCGCCTGTAAATGAGCAACATGATGGCCTCTTTACCCCCACTTCAGGAAGACTGCAACCCGAGAGGAGGCTCATTAGAGTGGCCACACTTTGGGAGGCGTTGAGGTTGTGGCGCCGTTAAAGCTCACTAACCTTGGACGGTACCCAAGGCGGGAGTCATTTTATACACCAGGGAGTTTCGATCCCAATCAATTTGAACCTTCAGCATTCCATATTCTATCAAAAAAATTGGTTAAAATTGGGTTTTATCTGATGATGGTATTATTGAATTAATTTCGATGATTATTATTCAATTAATAATAAGGAACAATAGCAAGCAGCAATGCTTCAGAAGTGTGAAGAGGAAATATACACACACATTTCCCTCTTTACACTCCTGAAGCATTGCATATAATTGCATGCATATATAAAATTACACACACAATAATAAATATAGCAAAAAAGGGGTTGTAATAATAATAATAAGAATAACAATAAGAAACAGAATAAGAATAACTACAACAACTGATTAATAAATGTATAAATAATGTTTTATAAAAATAGATGAAACCGGAGTGTCTGTAAGTAGATTTTTCTATTGCAATTAAACAAAAACAAATTTTAAAAAGTTCATATGTTATGTATTTTAATTGTGCACGATGAATAATAATCCATACCGCATAACTGCAGTAATAAGGAATAAAATTTACACTTTTTTCTACAAAGTGTGTCAATGTGGGAAAAAAAATCACTCATATTCTATCAATCATTTAGTAATAGACTGTATAATTGTGACTGAATGTGAAGGAATTAAATTTTCAATTATTGTAATTTTCCTGCTGGTATTATAAAATATATGACCATAATTAGTAAAGCAATTTATACGCTTGCTGAAAATTTATCCCACGTATCACAGTTTCAACACTCCCATGGAGAGATACTGATAACTGCATGGCGGAGGAAATCCATCCATTAAAAGTGTAATGGTTTTCCTTACTATGCGATAATATTATCAAAGAAAATGAAGGAATGAGTTATTATAGTGTTCAGATCTTACCCGGTCCAGCTGAGCTCTTACTTTGCTTCAGAAGGTAATGAAAGCCTCTCCAAATTGCTTATAATGAATTCTAATGTGTTTCTATCATTCAGAGACTCAAGTGTATGCATGAAATCTGATTCTCAACTAGGTGCAAAATGCAGTGTAAGGAGAATTTTCTGATATTCAAGCTGCTACTGTTTCTTCATTGGTTTTTGAAGAAAATTAAGCAGGAGATGTCATGCATTATAGCTAGCTTATGACATGATTTCAAAACATACTTTATGAACTAATCAGGATTTTGTTTTAATTAACAATTAAAAAATAAAAAATGTGTTTAAGCTAATAACAGAATTCTACCAGTAGTGCTTTCTAGTACTTCAGCAGTCCATGTGAATATACTGGCAATTTGTTATATGTTGCACACAAATGGTTTAATCTCTACGTTCTACTGAAGATTATTTGTCTCTATGTTGTTTAAAATGGCCCAGTGTGACACTTGCCATATGCTGTGTGTGTAGCACTGTATCATGATGAATTTGGCTGTTACTGGCAGCTGTAATGTGAGTCAGTGTTTCCTTTGTTCATTTGGGCACCAGTTTATAGAAGACTATAGCTGTGATTAGACTGAATTGGAACACTGCCACCAGATGGCTGAGCTGCAAACATTGGGTATTACAGCAATTTATTTGTATACATTTTTAAGAGCAATTTTTAACATTTAATAAAAAAAACTTTAATTTCTTATATAGTATGGAATAAACAAATTTCATTTGTATACTTTGAGTATCACCCCTAACACCCCTAATAAGAAGCAGACATACCTATAGGTAAGCCTCATCCATTACAGACTCTATAAAAAAAAAAATAATAAAAAAAATGGAACACTGCCTTTGAATTGACCTTCACGCTTTATTTCACACTTGATCAAATCACTTAAAAACACAGACAAATCTGGCAGTTTTTCCTTTATCCTGTTGAGCGAGCTCTTTCCTGTTTCAATGGAATATTAGCATACTGACTATTAGCTTTGGAATGGATCACACTCCACAGGCATTTAAATAACCTGCTAATCAAGAAGCAAGTAAGCGTATCTAATCTGATTAACAAGAAGGAAATGGCTTTTTCCCCCCCTCACTAATTAATATTCTGCAAGTAATGTATCATCAACACTTTGCAATATTGCATATTTTTTGGCCTGTCTTAATTTTCGGAGCACATTACTGTAAGTGGTGCATTTGCAGAATTTTGTGAAAAATATCAGAGTAAACAAGAAATTCAACCTGTAAATTAAGAAGTTTAAGCCCTTGTACGATGGGTCTACGTGTATCTCATCACCCACTCATCATCTATCGCACTTTATTCTGTGTACAAGGTCACGGGGGGCCAGGAGCCTATCCCAGGAGTCATGATACATCCTTAATGGGGTGCCAATCTATCACAGTGCAAACACACACTCATTCACACACTACGGCCAATTTGGGAATACCAATTAGTCTAATCTATATGTCTTCGGACTATGGGAGGAAACCGGGGTACCAGGAGGAAACCCACCAAGAACGGGGAAAACATGTAAACTCCATGCACACAGACCTGAGGTGGGAATCGAACCCAGACCATGGAGGTGCAAGACGACAGTGCTAACCACTAAGCCAACGTGCCACATGGGTACAGTATATATCATTTAGCAAAAAAAGTTATTTCTGTTCTTTCAAATGTTTGCAGTGCATCTTGTTTTGTTTCTATAAACACTTCTTTTTCCTTCCCTCCTCTCTAGACACTGTGTCTAGACAGAACTCTCTAAATATTTAGATGTTTGATTCAACCAAGCAATTTGTGTGGCTTCTTTTGTTTTACTTAATCTATTACCCAATTTCTATAAACATGCGGAATAACTCTTGCAGCCCAAAGCAACCACTCAGTGATGCCTTTACTGAAAATGTACTTTATACATGGGTGTACGTTTATGGCTCCCTAGATCGTTCGCCTGACACTGTATTTCTAAAGGTGGCATCATTTTTCAGGTTAATGGTGCATTTTGGGATGATTTGATGTCTTTAACCTGGGGGTGGTGCTGAAGTGGGATCTGTGATAGAGAAGGTGCTTTGCTCTCATACGCTCTTCTCTCACCACTGATGACGGATGTTCTCATTGGTCTGTCACACAAAGAAAATGCTTTCTAATATTCATATTAATTATTGATCAAATAGACTCCCAGACTTCAGCCCCAGAGGCAAGTTTTTTCTGTCACTGGCAGAGACATAAAGGCCAGCACATTGTATCACGCTTCCTTTCCATTCTGATTGTCTAAGTTCATTAATACCTGCCTTACTTAGTGATGTTAGAAAGCCCAAGGCTGCAGCTTATTGTCCTTTTTTTTAAAGAAACAATGAGGAAATAGGATTTTCCGTTCAGACAGTGTGACCTCCTGAACAGTCCCCAGGTGTCCCCTTCTACAGTAGGAAAAAACCCTTCCATTTTCCCCCAATAAACTGATCCATGGGAGCAGCATGTCACCAGAGAGGATTCAATTAAACCAGTCTGTACATTTAGGAGATTTTAATCCCCCAGGCTCCGTTTATCTCCATAACCACACCTCACTTGGGCCTGGAACAGTAATGCTTGGATTAGCGCTTTGCTCTAGACACTTTGTGTACTATACCTCTCCTCTGTAGACAGATTAGGTGAATTTAAACAAATATGTAATATGGAGGATTGACCCTTCCATGCCTGTTGAGATAGAGGCTACCTCTTTGTGTCCACAACCCAGGGACTGTATTGCTTTATATTTTGACTTTTGTGTGTTGTTTTAACTTGTAACCCAACTGTATGCAATTTTGTATAACTGTCCTAGACTCCAAGATAAAGATGGAGAAATCACTAGGCCAGCATTTAAAAAAGAAATAAGTAGCATTGATGCATGGAATGTAAATTGGGGAACCAGGGAAACCTAGTCAATACCTACCCACATATTCAATCAAAAATCAGTTTTCATGCTTTTTAAATATGATACAATCTTCCTATATTAATCTGATCTATTTTATTCTTAGCACAGTGCCTGATTTTGTCTAAACATTTCACACGATAAAGCACTGATTGTGTTGTTGCTGAGTCCGTTGCGCGGAACATACAAATCCTTTCTTTAATAGTTGATTTACAGAGAAAATAAGGTTTGTTCATTCAAACAGAAAATAGATTTTTGTTTTTGTTCTGGTTTAAAGCATGTTGTGTTTGTGCTGTCACAGTTGGCTGCTCATGACACTCACACAGCGCCAAAGACTAGAAAATATTCATTAGGAAAATATCATTAAAGCACTACATTCTTCTGTTCCGTGAACATCTGTGCAACCTGTACAGTTTCTGCATTAGAAGAGCCTATACACAGGAATGAGCGAAGGTGACATTTTCAGCTACTACTGACATCAAGCTACTGTATACTGTATATTTTAATACAAATTGAGTCATATGAATTGATTTATCAATTAAACACTTAACCACAATGAACAGAAGTAGCCCAGAGTTTTGACTCTTCTCCTCAGCCATCATATCTAATAGACCACTTTAAAGACAAGTGGTATAAAGAGCCATAGGAAACTCTGTACTGTCTCTTTGAAAATCCTTCTTCACTAATCCAGGGTGACATGCCCTTCCAGAGCTTTGCATATGAATTAGAGGATTACCAGCTCCTGTCCATCATCTACGTACCTGTCTCTATTTTATAATTTACTTATTATTGGATGGTCGGCTAAGTGGAACTCCTTTTTCCTTCATTCAGTTCTTATGGAGTGTCATGGTATTTATTAGACACATCCACTCAATCCCTGTGCAAGTGGAAGTAGTAAACACTAAGCAATCAGAGATATAATTATCAATAATAGCTGATTATGTACCACAGGTTTTTACCTCTTTGGCCATCAATACTCTAAAATCACTTATGATGTATCTTCCTGATGCTAAACTCATGCAAAGCCATCATGAATGGTCTACAAGCTTTTATGATTTACATACTGTATGGAGCACCTACCACACCTCACTTTTTAATTTCTTTTCGGCAGTTAGCTATAGTATACTGTAGTACTTATTGTAATAATTTCCAACATGCTGTAGTAAACTGTATTTTTACTATAGTAAATTACTATGTGTTGTGGTGTACTGTAGTATTTATTATAGTATGTTACTGTAAACTGTGGTACATTGTAGTATTTACTATAATGAGTTACTAAACACTGTACTACACTGTATTATTTATTATAAGAAATTACAAAACACTGTGGTAGATTGTGGAATTTATAACAGTAAATAACTTTACATTATGTACTGTAGTATTTATTATACTGTAGTAAGTTACTCTGCACTTTTGTGTAATGTAATATTTATAATAGTAAGTTACTACACACTGTGGGAGACTGGAATTTATAAGAGTAAATAACTGTACACTGTGGTATTCTGTAATATTGATTACAGTAAGTTACTATACACTGTGGTGTAATGTGGTATTTATTACAGTAAGTTACTATACACTGTGAGAGACACAGGTATTTAAGATGACCTATGAATAACTTACACACTGCTATGATGTTTTTACTCAGCAAGTAGATTTAAAAATTACAAACATGCTTGATTTTTTTATGCTATGATTTGATGCACTAGGG
>JAOVVA010000002.1:14428851-14453365 GCA_028565275.1 Leiocassis micropogon | reverse complement strand
ATGTTTTTACTCAGCAAGTAGATTTAAAAATTACAAACATGCTTGATTTTTTTATGCTATGATTTGATGCACTAGGGACCTTCAACTGCAGACCTGGAGGGCAAGTGTCCAAAACAGTTTGGTGATTCTTCTGCTCAAACACTGCAAGTTCAACTAAGTGTGTTAATTACAAGGTTCAGTGAGCATTTTTAAGTGTTGGTGACTTTTCAACTATGCTGGACACTGGCCCTCCAGGGCTAGAGTTGAAGAACCCTGCAGGTCTGCAGATATTTTTCTATTTTTCTATTTTTCTATCTGCAGGTCTGCAGATATTTTTACATAGGAAGGTTTGTAAGAAATCAGTTTTTAAATTTTCCAGCTTTTTAGATTTATGTTATTTCTTGTATCCTAAGTTAATGAAGAATTTAATGAAGGTGAAATTGTATCATATTGTACAACTAGCTAGAAACGCCACTATATGCCCAAAAGTATGTGCACACCTGACATTCACACCCATACATGAGTCCTTCTCCACATAGTTGCTATAAAGGTATAAACACATTATTGTCTAGAATGTTAGCATGCGGCACCATATGATAGTGAGGTGTCTACAGACCTTGACTCATATACACAGATCAGCCACAACACTAATACAACCACCAGATGAACTAAAGAACATTAATTACCAATTACGAGGGTGAGTCAAAGATTATCACACCCTGGCTGTAGAATTTATTTTCATTATGTTTTAGAAAACACAAATAAATCTCATGACATAATCTCATTGCTTTTTAATACATTTTGCCCATCTGTCAACAAGCTCTCGTATTCCCTCATTAAAAATGTTTTAGGTTAAGCTGTGAATGGGCCACTATCTTTATCAGAAGTAAATCTTCATCCTCGTAGTGCTGCTTTTAGGGGGCCAAGTCTGATGCAGCAGTAAAAGTGTGATGAAACAAGATCAGGACTATAGCGAGCATGCTTTAACACCTCAAAACTAAATTTTTGCAGTGTGTCGAAGTGTGGCCAGAAGTTTGTGCATGTGTCATGTAAGATAAATCCAAAAATTCCAAAGATCCACAGTCCAAACACTGTTGATTGTTGAACATTTTTCCTGATAATGTTCCAATACTGGCTTCTGATTCCAGAAAACTCTAAGAATTAATTTTCCAGATGATGGTTGACTTTTGAACTTGGTCAGCGATTTCATTTCATACTCTGCCATGTACTCTCAGGCTCATAATGATGACTCCATGCCTCGTCACAATTCTCTTTAAGAAACTTTCACCTAACTTAAGAGTATCAGTCCAAATTTTGTTTCACTCAGGAGACAGTAGTCTTGAATGGAAAGTGCTGATAAGACAGTGTGGCAAACAGATGTTTTAATACAACCAGAGTGTGGATATATTTTAACTCACACTTGTATATGCCAGAAAACTGATGACCAAATCATGGGCAAGACTCATCTATGTCAGTTGGGAGTACAGGCTATCCTGTCTGATCTGATCCTTCAAAAAAAGCCAATGTATTACAAATTGCTAAAAAAGGTCAATGCTGGCTAAATACAGTAGAAAGGTATCAGGACAGTGTATCACAGCGTGCTGTGTGTGGGGTTTATCTAGCAAACAATTTAAAGTTGTTGATCTGGTCCCACCCTGGAACGCACATCAAAAGATCTGCCCTAATGTTCCATTGCTAGACACCAGAGCACACCCCCAGAGGTTTTGTGGAACCATGCCCTGAGGGGCCAGAGCCACCTCTGTGGGACCAGGAGAATCTAGACAGGGCTGGGCTAAATGTTTTGCATTTTTAGATCATGGTTGATTGACATAAGACATTGTCTATAATAAAATGAAGTACATTTATTTAGAATATTATTATTTGTTTATAAGGTGTTTTCTGATTCCTTGGGAATATTATGTCCAGTCTGCTTTACTACAGTGACCTGAGGTGGAGGATTTAAATTCAGTGTTAATTCATTTCTTTTAAATCAGTTTATTTAATGATCAGGTTGTCCTCTGATTCATAACACCAACAATTATAATTTCACTCTGCCGCACGTCACCCAATAAGTTAAAAGATCTGTTGTTGATGTTATTTTGAATCAGAAGCAGTCATAGCATGTTGCACTAATTGTTTGAAAGAAAAGATAACATTCTTGGCTGTTTTCCAGTGCTGTGCATTGCTCCATAACCTAAGTAAGATAATTTCTCTTTATATCCTCATTCATCTTTACACCTCAGGCAAATGTGATTATTATTTAACCACTTACTGCATGTTCAGGCTTATTTCTATACCTCACACAGACCCCTTCTTAACCACAGGCTAAAATTCTATTATATTCTGAACTTTTGCAAATGTGTAATTTTCAGATACGGGTCTTCTAAATGACACCCATTGTGTAAAAAAATGCTCACATGCATCATCAGGAATATGATTTCACTATTCTAAATGCATGCATCCATCTATGGACAAAGAAAAATGGCTCCTACTAAAAGGAGAGCAATGAGTTTCATTTAAACAAATGGTGACAAGGTTGACACATTCAGGATATTAATATGTCTAATAATAAAAGTCCTGAATGCATCTTGTCTGGCACAAGGACTAACTATGAACTCTAGCCCTAAATCACTTTTCATGCATGTTATTACTCAATGCAGATGATTGCCTCAGCATTTTTTAAACACAGTGTGAAGGGTATAAGGCTGTCTTCAATCCAGAATATGCTAGGGTTTAGGAACTGCTACTGGACAACACGTTGCAATTTTTTCCTTTGTTTTATGGTGACAACAACAAACTGTGGTAACATAGTTTGGTAGACATAAATATTTTTTTCTATTACGATATCTGCAATTTAGTTTATATGTTGAGTGATCTTCGATTATGGCTACTGACAAATTGTTCAATGTTAACAGTGAGATGAAATTTATTGGAAACGAGTAAACATGGGAAAATTATAAATCATGGAAACCACTACGCATGTAATTCCGTAAATAAAGTAGACTTGCAAACAAGTATTTAAATACAGTATAAATAAATATGGTATATATGAGGTATTTTGATGAGGTTTAATCTGGCCTCCTTGGCCTGTGAGACATTATTTATGCAGCCCAATAAAACAATTCCCTGGTGGTAAACAGTAGCTACCATAGTAGTTACAATAGATTACAGTGTGTGGACCTGCTTAAAATCAATACTGTACAGTGTTTAATTATTAATGAAAAAAATTATTACATTCATTAAAAGAAACCCCCTAGATATTTTTCTTTTTTATTCTCTTTCTTATTATGCACCATTGCCATTTAATATTGGGTTCGTCTCTTCACCTGGGGAATCTTGCTATTGTGCAATTTATTTTATTATTTTATTTTATTTTCATACAGCTTTGTTGTACATGGTCCTCTATTCACAAGCTAAAAGTGCTAACCTTGGAAAGTGTGCTTCCAATGGTGATTCAAATAGTGGTGCATCAGTACTGGTATCGGATATCACCGTAATCATTTACTCATAGTCGGGAAAAAAATACTATCAGAGCATCAAATAATGTGACATAAGCCTTGTGTATGTTGTTTCCTAATGAACATGAAATGTAAAAATGAAAATAAATGAAAACAAATCTGCTTGTATCTTATGACTGATGAGCAAAAGCAACGTAATGCAAACTATGGTCTATGAAAGTATCAAGCAGTATCATAGAGTGTGAATACAACGAGCTGTGAATTGAGAATGCATTGAAGTAAGCATCTAGTCAAACATGAGTGCACTTCAGTTTAGCTATTAAGAAATTGAATCAGATACTGAGAATCAAAATATTCATGCTTCCTTTTGCCAGGGTGTACAATTTGCTTGCGAATCAAATTGCAATTCAAAGCACCTCAAGTCAATTGTAAGTGCAGTACTGCTCTGTGTGCTGTTCTTAAGTCACTGCTCTTACACTCTCTACTAAAAATACCATTTAAAGTCTGTAACATCATAAACATAAAATTTTGATTAGGTGTTCATTCCTAATAATACATGGCAACAACCACCCCCCCCCCCCCACCACAACCGTCACCACCAGAGTTAAAGAGACGTAAATTAAAAGAGACGTAAATAAAATACACCAGACTGCTTAAGACTAAGTAGGTTAGTTGTTTTTAGAATTTGAAGTTGGTATCAGATTTTGTTTTAATGAGCAACAAAACGCATGTGCCAGTCCGTGTGCTCTGTCTACAAAAAAAGTTAAGAATGCCTTGCTAATTTAAAGAACCCAAAAAACTGACTTAATCTTTTAATTCTTACATAATCATAGGAAGTTATGAAAAGTTTGTAAACAATGTTAAGTGGATAGACTTGTCAAACTATTCATCAAACTCCTACACTTGTTATCATAACTGCTGATAAACATACTTTTTCATATGACCTTGTTTGGTGCTGTGCGATCACGTAGGTGTGAAAGTTATTAGCATTGTAATTAGTGCATAATGCATAATTCATAGAAAGTCCTTGTGAGAGTTATGTTTAGAACTATAAAATCTTTTCATTAAACCCAGTGCAGGCGTTCGCTATCTTTTTGTGTGTCAGAATCCTTTTGTGTCCTTTTAGTACACACTTTTTAGCCTTTTCGCCTTATGTTCCACTTTCTACTCCAAATCGAATTGCCATTGAGATGCTGTTTGTTTAGATGAAATAGGCAATCACAGGCAGAATGTTCAAATAAGTGTCACTGTGGCTATAGGCACAGAGGAGGGTAGTGTACAGAACCTCTGAACCATGACCTTTGTGCTTCAAGTGTCATTTCCCCCCCCCTTGCTACCTCTGACAAAACTGCCCTTATAGAAATTGAAAAGTGGGATGGAGCCCAGACTGTATAGCTTATGTGACATAGGAGTAGCAACCTTAATTTCCTCTCAGCTTATGGGCCTGAAAAAAAATCCAAACAGAGGAGCCACTGAACACAATTGGCAGCAGGAGATCTAAACACCAGACCTCAGTTTCAAACTTAACCCATTCATGCATGAAAATGTAAATCCATTCTCATCCCTTCCTCTACTGCTTTGAACATCAAACTACGATCTTCTGTATTGTAATTTATGTGCATCACTCATCCTATTTTATTCTCTCATCCTGTTATGTGAGATAAATAAGTGCGATTCAACGTATTCTGTACTCGGAAGGTTGAAAATTCTATGCTGATCTGTGACAGCCATCATCATCTGATCTCTCGTCAGCATTACATCCATAAATGCACCACTGAAACGGCACGCACCAGACAGAGTAATATAGTCATCAATAATTTCATTTGGGGGGTCATTGGGGTATTCCAATAGTACTGGAGGAAACTGGGGGAGTGTTGGGGTTTTGGGGAAAGGGCTGATCATCAGGGGTCAGGCCACTATGCTGAAACATTAATGTCACCCTCCCCCTCCTGTCTGTTATTTGCCACCATGCAAGATACCATAATGTGCACACAGAAGCAGACACACCTCTGCGTGTTTTAAAGAATACTCACAAACTTGGGTTTTAGGATACAGTAACATTAATGATGCTACTGAATTACATTTAAAGTATATTCTGTTTTATATCTCAGTTTCTTTATAAACATTCTAAGCCCCAGAGTAGAATTCACCGAACACAAATAAGAAATGAATTAACTTCCATTTCAACCTTTCATAGAGTTAATTAGACAATTATTTTTATCTCTATTTTAAGTCAATTAATGCAGCTCTTGTATTCAGCATGCATTTGTCCAAGATTAATTATTCTCTGTGTAGTTATTGTTCTCCTCCCCTCCATTTTCCAATGTTTGTCCTTCGCCATGAACCACACACACGCACACACACACACACACACATCTATAGGTCCCTGAGCTCCTCTTTTCTGTTTAAAATAAAGCATCTCTATTTTCTGAGAAATCCTAAAAAAAAGCCCACCTGTGCTCTAAGATAACTTGTACTACAGTACCATTGAGGATATCTACTGTAAATCAACTGCATCCTGCATCAACTGCAAGTCCTTCAGCAATGTAAAAACCACCAGCACTCAGCTACCCACAATGGACGACATCTATAAAAAGCGCTGTTTGCAAAAGGCAAAAGGCATTATCAAAGACACCCATCACCCCTATAATGAACTATTTACCCTCCATCCATTAGGCTAATGCTACAGGTGCATTAGCGCATGCACAACCTGACTGAGAAACAGATTTATCTTTGTGGCTGTTTTCATGCATCTTTGCATTACCCATAACTTATAATGCCGTCTTTGCACTACTGTACATTTCATCTAGATTTATTCTGTATAGACACTCTCTAATATAGACATGGATATATGTACAAGTGTATATGCAGTATAGCAAAATAGCTCTGCTATATTGCAGCAGGAAATCAGTGTTTGTAGTGTTATAACATGGCCGATAGCCAGGCGGCGTCTATTCTCTTTACTGAGATCATTTCGGTAGAATGATTAGACAATATGCTACTCCTCATAATTCTATTGTAAATGTGTCATTAATTAAAAAATGGACACATGCTGAGAGGAGAGCAGTACTGGAGCCCTCTGATGATGCTTACAGTATGTTATAACTAAGATTTTAAAAGCAAGCATCAACACCCAGCTATAAAATAGCATATACCCAAACCTTTTACTGCTACTAATTTGTGAAATTTTAAGCAACAACATATACCTTTTTTTTTTTTTAATAATGGCATTATTATTTATTTATTTTATAAAAACAAAGCAAAAAAAAAACAACAACATGTGAAAACAAAAAAAATATGTTGGGACTTAGCACCCGAAATGATTTAATAACTTTGTAGATCCCATTTAGAAGAAAATCGTTTCCTGGATGACTGTACAGTATATTACTCAGGTATATAAGTCTCTCACATCATTGTGGTGGAAATGTACAGTATTGCTTCAGTTCACTGAGGTTTTTTTTCTGTATCTGCTTATGCACAGCTCTCTTAGAGTTCCACCACAGCATTTCAGTTGGGTTGAGTTCAGGACTTTAACTTTTATTTTTCAGCCATTCTGATGTAGATTTACTGGTGTGCTTTCGGGTCATTGTCCTTTTGCATGACCCAATTTCGACCAAGCTTTAGCTAGCTAGTTATTCCCACTTCCAACTAAATTGATGCTGGCAACCACAGTTTGAGTGTGTTACTTTATTATAAAAAGCAGGTTCAAGGCATAGAAAATGTAAAACCTTAAACAACCTTAAACCTTAGAGCTCATAACCTTCTGATCAATGCACCTTAAAACATTACAGCTGCTATAAATGTCGCTTATTTAACCTGTAAACTCATAATTGTTCCAGATTTTACAATAAACCTTCTACACCATTTAATATGTTGCCTACATGCAGCACGAACCATATTTTTGTTTCCTACTAGAACTACAGAAATGTAATTAGTGAAAAAGTCTCAAATAGACCCTCATGCAGATACATAATTACTGCAGGAGACTTCTTCACATCATGAAAACATGGATAAGAAATAGCCCTAATCCCATTAGTTCCACTCTAGCCTTTCTTCTTATGAAACCTGAAGCTTGAAATTCCAGTGTCTAAGCTAGGATTTGATGCCATGGGGAAGAAGAGTGTGATGGGGAAAAAGCTATTATGACGCCTTCATGTGCCACTCAAGTGATTTGACCTTCATGTGCATTATCCGTTAAAATACTCGGCGGGTATGATATTGCACCTGTGCCGTATGTTAATTGGCTGTAAAGTACACACATTTAAATTCATACCTAAAAGGAACAGAAATAGAAGCTAAACAGTATGCTGGATTTTATTCCATTTGCTTTCTTGTGCATGTTTATTTGGAGGAAATTCAGGATGTAGTTTTTCCTTTATGAACTGTCAGCTATCCCTAGGAACCATGTAAAATCCATCTCCTTAAAAGTTAGAGCAGATGTGTTTGGCAATTGTCCAGAGTTGTGCTAGATTTTCCATCAATTTTCAATCTTCTTTCAGATTGCCTGCCTCTACAAAATCCCTTGTAGTCAAATCATTAGATTCAGTTTAACCCCCATTAATGGCTGGCTATTCAGAATTATAAATTGCTTTCAATTGTATAATTACTGTTAATTATGATTTGCATAAAGATTTTTACTGAGCCTCTCTTGAACCCCTAGACCCATTGTTACATATGTAAATGAGTGGCAATCATAACGAGAACACTGGTCTAGTGCAGAGGACAATGAAAGATAAAACCTGTAAAATGAAGTGTAAAGCTGACCACTATGGAAGAAAAACACTGTTCTTTTCTCTGGTATCATCGGCCATGTGGTTAATTATGCAGCTTAAATCAGTGTCACTGTATACTGCACTGATAGCAGAATGATGAATAATTGAATAAGGAGTAATTAAAGTAAATATAAATGGTTTTAATGAGATACAGCTAGATTTAGAGACTTCCTATAAAGAGAAGCTCACAGGGCCTTGTAAAATGCAATGTAGTGTCGATGTACACAGTGCAGACCATATACAGACTACAAATTTTTATTTGCTGTTGGATGATATGTTTTTTTGATGCTCTGTTGGACATGGCCTTGAATTAACTTTGGCCTTGCTCCCATAATGACCATGTGTTATTTATTTTATTTTAGACATCATGTTGCCCTAATACCGACCATCAAGTTCTGCTCTCTCTTTTCTCAGCTGAACAGCCAAGGCTACTTAAAATTCTGTTCTCTACAGTCTTTATTTTTATGTTTTGCAAAAGGCAAAAAAATTAATAGGATAATCTGACAAAGTCAAATGCAAGTCAAATGCAAACTGTTTGTCTTTATGTATTACCTTGGGCTAACAAAGATTTAGATTTTTTTTATGCTCAACATTGAAAGAAGGAAGCAATTCTGAACATGTTTGATAATGCAGTGCATAATGTAAAGTTTGGATTTCAAATGAAGTAATAAAATGTATTTTATTAGCAACTGCCTGCCAGACATTTAGATAATTTTTGCTTCTACAATCAGATTCCTGATTTTATTGTAAGGCTAAATATAAAAACACAAAGATATAACTGGTTGTTTCTATTATATAAAAAAAAGTTGCAAGGAGGATATTTGTATTCTGAAATTTACAACCTTTAAGAGAATGCACAAAAGTAATTAAGTATATTAATTGTATGTTGAATAAATTGTGAAAGTGTATGTAGAAAATAGTTATACTATATGTAGAACTAGTTGAGTTTTGGCTTTTATACTTGTTTGCAAGTACCAATAATAATTACTATGTTCTGTGATCCTACAGTAGCCTACATGGCTAGCTTACTTTTGTTATCTGGCCATGCTGGTGAAGCTGAATGACTAAAGACCTACCAACATTCAATCAGTTAAATCTAATAGATTGTATACTCCTTATCATGGCCTCACAAATCTCAAAATTATAACCATAACCATTAGACTCATCAGTGTTACCTTGTCTTTAAAAGCATACAAATAGTGAGTCAATGACCCATGAGCTGTCATTTTTTCTACATAGAATTTGAAAGTCTTCACTGGACCCTGGACACACATTCCTCTATGAGATCAAATAGATTAATAGGGTGATTAACATGCTGTAATTCCAAGACCTTTGGAAGGAATGTTCAACTACATGTTTGAACCCAGGTTACAACAAAATAAATTGTTTACTGACCATTAGAACTCACAAGGCAAGTAACTAATATAAGTTCAAATTAATTTAATTGAAACATTTTTAAATAGTAAATGAAATAAAACCCAACAAAAGATCTTCCAATTAGTATTAATACACCATATAATTCACATTCACCAATATACAGTATATATTTTACAATGTAATATATATGGATATTAAACATGCTTTAATATATAATATATATGTATAATATATATACATAACTAATATCTAAATGTGTGTATATATAATTTAACAAGTACTGAAAACCTTTAAAGAAACCAGACTCAAAAGGGAATCCTTCCTCATTTGCATGATACTGGATAGCACAACCATAAATTAATCACTTCTGTAACTCTGTACTATATGGTCAAAAGTGTAACGGTATAACAGGAAACGTATGAAGACGGTCATAAAGAACTATCAGAATGACAGCAGTCATAAGACACGCAGTCATTTCAAATGTAATCCAAATTATGTGCGTAATTAAGTCAGTTTCATGGATTATAAGTAGAACTGTCCCCAGTAGTCACGTCTACTCCATCTTTATGCAGACCATATGGGGACATCCTTCCTGCATTTCTTTAAATAATTATATTTAAAAAAAAAAAAATTTAACAAAAGCTGTTTTTATTAATAGGAAAAGCGACTTTGCATTTTAACTTCACAGCTTTTCTCAGCCAAATCAATAGAGAAATTCAAAATCTTTTGTTCATATTAGGACGTAAGTCTATTAACACATTACAAGAACACAGTACAGTTAAATATTGATTCTGATCTGTACATGTTGACTTAAATACTCGAACATAGCTGTGATTATTACTACCCCTCTCTGATGACTAGTTAAAAAATATGAAGCAGCCAATGCAGGGTGACACTTAATATTTTTGCAGAGATATTGACTGATGCACCTCATTGATGCCAATTATTTCTTTAGCCCTAAATAAGTAACTCACTCGATCATCTTCTTCTTTTGTGGAAAATCTGCATCAAAAACTGCACTTCCATTTTGCCTAGTGTGTAAATTACCCCACCTGACCCATCCATCAAGCCCAGTGATGGCATCATAGGTCATTAGTATCCGTGTGGTTAACTGAGGACAGCCTTATTTGGTTTATATCATTGCTTGATTAGTGTTGCTAATGGACGACTTGCTTGCTTATGTGTCTCTTGGTGACAGCATATAAATTGGCATCCACCAACCATTTCTAAATCTAATGTAACGACAGCCATTAGCTGTGGTGGGCCAAATTGATCAAGGTGTCTAGATGCAGCGAGCCAACCCACTTACTAACCGGCATGAAGCATTAGGTGATTTCAAGATTTTCCATGTTAATGTCTCATGATGAGATTATTTTGTGCTTATGGTTCTACACGATGCTACTGCATCAATGTCATGAGGCATCCTGTTCAGTTACATTTAAAGAAATCATATTTCTTTATTAACTTAGAGTAAAATGTGTGCACATTTAAAAATAACAGAAAATGTAAACATGCTGATGTTCATACAAGAGAAAGTGGTTAGGTGTATTGTCTATGACAAATCCCCCCTAGGTGTGAATGAGTAAATATACACTATATGGGCAAAAGCTTGTGGACCATATTTAATTCCTTTTTACTATTATTACAACCTCCACTCTTTTCTAAAGGCTTTCGACTAAATGTTGGTGAGGATTTTGCCCATTTATCTAGTCATAAAAGCATAAATGTCTCCTGCAGGCGTGGGTTTGAATCTCACTTCTGACAATGACCCCAGTGAAGAAAATTTAAGGAAACATTTCACTGTCCAGTGATGTATATGTGACAAATAAAGGCTTAACTTAGTGAGGGCAGGTACTGATGTGTGGTGAGGAGGCCTGGGTTGAAGTCAGCCTTCCAATTCTAAAGATCTTCAGTATGGTTGAGGTCAAGGCTTTCTGGAGGCCAATTGAGTTCTTCCACTCCGACCTTGGAAAAGCATGTCTTCATGGACATGGTATTGTGTGCATGGGCATTGTCTTGAAGAAACAGGTTTGGGGTTCACAGTTCCAGTGAAGCGAAACAGTAATATTTAAGCAGATAAATGTGATTTTTTTTTCTTTGTGATATGGTGCATTATCATTCTGGAACTAGTGATTAGAAGATGACCATGAAGGGATGCACATGGTCAGTAACAATTGTCAATAGGCTGTGGCATTCAAGCAATGACTGACTGGTATTAATGTGTCAATGTGAAAAAACATTCCACACACCATATTGCCACCTCCATCAGTCTGGACTGTTGACTCCAGACAGGTTGGATCTATAGATTCATGCTGTTGGCATCAAATTATGACCCTACCATCTGTTGTTATCTGACTTACTCTAGCCTTTTTGCTAGAGTAAGAGCTTTTTGCTCAGCTTGAGGCTGTTTGCCCATTCTCTGTTGATCTCTTTCATCAACAAAGAATTTCTGTCCACTGAACTGCCTGCCTCTGTCTGGATATTTTTCTTTATTGTACCATTTTGCATACACTTTCAAGACAGTTGTGTGTGTGTGTGTGTGAAAATCCCAGGAGAGTGTAAGGAAGATACATACAACTTGATAAACGAGCGAGGTCTTGACATACAAGTAGCACGCATGCGCTTCGTCTGCCAAGAGCTGAGGTGACGTGAGCTAATGGTTCTTCTCTCTCGTGCGCTGCAGGATTATGGGTAATCGCATCCCATGCTCAGGCTCAGAGCATGTACATCAGTCGTATAGTCAACCTACGTGCACGCGTTTACTGTTTACTATAACATTGTGACCACGTGTGTGCATGCACATAACGTAAAAGTAAGTGTCATTAGAAAGGCCTTTTGTTAAAGATCCAGTTTTCAGTAACAGTTTTCACGTTACTGTGTGTGTCTCATTAGAGAGGTTACTTGTTCCTTGAGTGTGTGTGTGTTTGTGCGCACACGTGTGCTCATGTGTGAAAGTCGTCCTACGCAATAGCCCCCTCCTTCCTCCTCTCCTCTCATCTTACTTCAGTTTCACACACACACGCACACGTGCAGACACACACACACACACACACACACACACGGAACACTGCTCTGTTGGGAATTTTATCAAAGGTAAAGTCCAGGGTAATTTGGTTTATTTTTTTAATTATCCTTATATTAATATTTTTGGATTGTGGAACAAATAATTTGATAATAATGATTTTCCATTATTTCTTATGGGAAAATTTGCTTTAATATACAAGCATGCTTCCAGAATGAATTATGCTCGCAATCCAAGGTTTAACAGTACAATAAAAATAATGATGATTTTCATTTTCATTTTTAAAACTTACCTAATTACAAAATGAGCTAAAATTTAATATCAGTTACAAAAAATGTATAAATATGAAAAATATGTCAAGCATATGAACCTTCATAGTGCAAAAGTTGTTTAGTAAAAATACTGACTTATTCTTGCTTTGAATAGCACTTTCAGTAAGACATAAAGATAGACCATTTTGATCGGACAAGGTTAGGGGTTTAGAATAATGCATTCACTGTAAATGCTTCCTGTAGTGCAGAAAGAGAGCGAGAGGGCGAGAGAGAGAGAAAAAGGGAGAAAGAGAGTAATGCTCTTGTTTTGGCCATTTCTTTTAAACTCTGAGACCCTATAGTCGTTTAGATTCTACAATGGCAGCACTTGTTAGAGTACAGCAGATGAGTGTCTCATGTATTCTCTTGGGGCATTAAGCACCCACTAACAGCATGCTAACACAGCTTGTCTTTTAGTGGTCTTAGTAAGGCTCCTGTCTCCGTGTCACTTTTATCTTGCTCTCTTTGCCCTCTGCATTCAGATTCTGCATGAGGACATGGCTGACTAGCACAGCTCCCATGAGAGGCTACAGTCTTTAAAATTATGCTGTCGTTTCACATTGTCATGCAGTCTACCTCTTTTACTTGCTTCCTTCTGTCATTTCTTCTCACTCTCTTCATCTTGTTTTTTTCTTTTTTCACCTAGCCTTTCACCTCATTCACTTTCTTCTAGTCATCTATATGATTGTCTTCATTTTTTCCTAGCCTCAGGGTTTACCCTGCTCATCTGTTCTAAAACCATTTAAGTTGCATTATTCTCTATTGGTGGGTATATTTGCCCTTTACACCGTTTGTCCTTTCTCCCCTTCTGTAAATTTGCTTAAAAAGATCCAAACATCATAAATCATTAAGGCTCTGGTTATGATTTTAAGTGTTTTTTTTTTCTCGCTATCTCTTATTGATTTGCCTAAATTTGTCTATACACAGACAAAAGACAGTTTTATTTCTCAGAATCCTGATGTTACTATCAGGCTCTGCCGGATTTAGAGGAGGAGCTGGCGACCTTTGCTTAACTAATAGCTCCTTCATCATAGGCTGCTCACCGTCAGCGCAGACTTCTATTTTATTGCTCTTTATTTCAAATTAAAGCAGCAGTAGCAGTCATCCATCATGGCCAGGCCTGACCTTTATCAGAAAAGATGGCTGGGTGCTTGCACACATAACACACACACACACACACACACACACACACACACATACACACACACACACTACACACACACATACACATAAACACACATCCTGCATACAGAGTGCATCCGTATGTGGTCCTTGGCAACAAAAATGACATATGTTTACAAGAACTACTAAATATTACATGACTCACTATTAGATGACCACAACTCAGGTTGATGTTTAGCTAATTATGTAATTATGTAATTAGTTAAACACACACTCTCTCTCTCTCTCTCTCTCTCTCTCTCTCTCATTCTCTATACTGCTTATCCTGTACATGGTTGTAGGAGGCCTGGATCCTATCCCAAGGAACTCGGGGCACTAGGTGGGTCACCATGGAAGGTTCATAGGGCATCATAGGGCATCAGCATGCACATGTTTTACTCATTATAAGCAATTTAGAAATGCCAATTACCCTGCATGTATTTGGACAGTCAGAGATACTGGAGTGCCTGGAGGAAACCCGGCAAGCGTGGGCGGACCTGGCCTTGGAGGTGCTAACCACTACAACTACTACTGTACATACTGTAGGTCATTTACATTACCTGTGCTATACTGTATAAGATAGTTTTTTTTGGAAAGATATAAAGAGTTTTAAGTAATTCTGTCTTCCATTGTTCTTTTCACTTTAGAGTCATTAAGTCCTCTATTTTTTTAAAGGCTTAGAGACTTTGCTTTAAAAAAGCACTTTGCGTTAAGTGTTTTGTCCATTATACCTTTTATGCAGATTGTGTGTGTGTGTGTGTGTGTGTGTGTGTGTGTGTGAGAGAGAGAGAGAGAGAATTGGAAAATTTGACTGACTATTTGCAAGCAGAATTACAATTTTAAAAGCAGAATTGAGTGACTTTGTCTGTCTGGATAATTGCAGATGTGATGATGAACAAAGGCAGAAGCATAGAAATACACTTAGCATCGATTGTGTTATAATGACTGCTATCATCATGCAAAACTGTACAACGTAACACAAGAGGGGATGAAGGAGGCGGATACGATTTCCTCTTACAGTGCTTTGTTTCTTTAGGCAGTTTTATAACTCTGCTTGTCACTATCGTCCTTTTGACACTGTTTGTCCTGATCAAGATCTAGCTAAGTAATTTGTAGCTTAGAAGAAGGTCAAGAGTCTTAGGAAAGGCTTTAGTCCAGGGTTACCTGATGTATTCCTAGTAAAACAACAGTGACATATCCTGTTCACATATTCTGTTAGATGTCTTTCAAGAAATTATAATTTTCTCTTTACAGCTGGGAATTCAGTGAAGAAAGCAAAGGTACAACAACAAAAAACCGAAACTCTCGTTCATTAATGGCAGTACACCTAAGATGCATCTTAAAATCTGTATGTACCCACTGGCCATCTAATCCAATTCCATTTTATTGTTTATTTCCTCTATTTTCAAAAATGGCACATGTTTACAAGCTCAGTGTTCAGTGAGCTGGCGGTTCCACATTTAAGAGAGTAGATGGCTTGTGAATAATAAAAGAAGGCCTTTTTAAAGGAGCTCAATATTGAATTCTATCTTTATGATCCCCCAGTGTATCTTTATAATGATGAGGTTAATGAGGTGAATGCACAAATTCATTTTGCAAATTGATGTGGATCCTTTTTATTTTCCATCCTCTGGTTTATTCACTGGTTTATTCGTTTGAGATGTAAGACTTCAAGAAAGACATCGCAAGAATGAAGAATTTAATGTTTAGGAAATTAATGAGGGGAATAATCACTTGTGAATAATAACTGATGTAGGCAAAAAGTAGCTATGTAATTAGGTGGAAAGCAATTTCTCTTTTTTAAACAGTATTTCCAGCATTCGCAGATAATTCATTGAACTCAGTCACCTGGATGTAATGTTTTATCACTGTGTCCCTTGTGCATGTTTGATAAGTTAGGCTCTATTTTAAAGATAAGTTTGCAAGATGGTGTTTTCAATATTTTGGTAAGGATGAGACAAATGATATGAGAACTGTTTTATAATATTTTAAAATTGTTTGAATGTTAGAAATTATGCTAACTCCTGTCAAACTTATCCACTCAACTATTTCAAAAAAATGATAGTTACTGTATGTGCTGTATGATGGTACCATTTGAAAGAAATACAAACTACACCTAAAGCACGAATGAAGTAGCACCTTTATATGGTCTGTCATGCATGCTGGAAAATCCACCCTCTTATAGAAACGTATAATTGTTTAATACAGGTGGATCACATTGAGAGTTTTAGACTCTGATTATTAAGTCAATTACAGCACTTTTATGTCAGGGTGCACTACCACACACTGCTGCATGTACAACAGAAACACTGACAGACATACCAGTTGCCTACCTATTACCCTACAGTGCAGAGAGAGAGAGAAAGAGAGAGAGAGAGAGAGAGAGAGAGATAAAAGAGCGCTAGGCACTATCTTAAATAGAGCAGCAGTTTCCAGGCTGTCACTGAGGCCAATATATCTCTCCTTCCAGCTCATGTTTTGGGGAAAAGAGATGTTATGATTAAAATGTGTTTGTTGGTCTTTTTTTTAAACTTCAATTTCCAAAAGCCCTAAGTGCATTTTGTCCAACTGTGGTTTTGCATACAAATATACAGTCCTTGCAATTAAACTATTTATGTTTCAAATCTTTGTGTGCTAACGTAAAGATGCAGAATCCTAGTTTTATTATAAATACAGTAACTATGAAATGTGCAAACCGTGATCCATGAGTGCCTCTGTAACTGCCATCAAATTTCATCACGTACCTCCATGGAGAAAAGGCAATCTCATACGGTCCATATAGTTTAAATCATATTTCCTCAGTTTTACAAGGGAGAAATTCATTTCTTTTACATCAGGCATCTTTGGCAAAAATTATATTTGATGGAAGAAAGGGTTTATGCACCAGAAAAGCCCATCTGCATGTCCAATATCCATGAGATTCTCGTGAAAGCATTAATAAGTGGAGTATGCACACTGCCAATTAATTATCTTTAAACCCCATCTGAAGATTTATCTAAACATAAATTTAAATGGCTAGTTATATATAAAAATAACACTTGTTTATTGTAGTGTAACTTGAACACATTACAAATGCTAAATTTCTCTATATCCCACCCACATCTATTCTTACTGTAAAGGATCTAATTATAGCAAATAAACTGTCCTGCTCACCTTAATCTTGTACATTGACATTGGCATTTATGAATGTAAAATCATTATGCTATCCATTATGCACAGCATTTTTGGCATCTCACATACTGTACACTTTATTATCCGGTGCTTTTGTGTTGTAGACCTGATTCTTTAACATGAGCCTCTGTCACTTTCATGGATTCATTTTCTTTTCTTTCTTTTTCTTAAACCACAATCCTTGTGTACATGGCTGTTCATTGTCGGTCAGCACCCCCCCATGTACACCACAGTGATGCACTCAACCAAAGCCCTATTACAATTATCTCTTCTACAAAGAGCACAACCATGTGAGTCCTCCTGTGTAAGTGTGGCCTTCTTTTCTCTTTGAGGATCTCAGGATAATTTGTTGAGAGCATATTTGGGAGGCAACAGAAGAAGCGAAGGAGTTCAGACACACATCTGATCTGGCATGGGGCCTGAAAGCTGAGACGCCCTCAGCCAGAGTGGGAGGAAGACCAACACGGGTTCACTCAGGGTTTTATTATTTAACCCGCCTCAAGTTCCACAGTCTGTCTTTTAGACTTTTTTTTGTTGTTTTAGGATGTTTTTATTCTATCTTATTTTATGACCCCAAAGTTTGTAGTGGACGTGACTAGAGTGCCATAACTGGTGCCTGTGCACTGCTATAAGCTAGTATCTATTTAAATGTGAGTCTCTCCAGTACATGTGTAAGTGTCAGGTTTATGTTTTCACTGTAAACTAAGTCACTCCATGACTCTCACCCTTGGTGTAACCTTGCCACTGACAGCAGCCCTGTGTGGCATGCTCAGGGGGGAGGTTTGGGGGAAACTGAGCACTTGGAGATTGCTTTTCAATCATATCACATCTCAAGCTTGAACCCAAAATGTGCCAAAATGTACACTCCCCTTACATCATACAGTAGATGTTCACATAAAGTATAATAAAATTACAGTCAAATGTACTAAAAAGTCCTAAAAATGCCCCTTACTCAGGCTTTGGAGGCAGGAGGGCATCAAGTCAAATCTAATTCTAATGTTTACTGTCGTCTGAGGAACTTTTATGTCCTTCATTTCCTATCTTCCATAAATCTGCGCATCAGCTCCGAGCAAGTGGTGTCATATAGCACGAGGGAGAGAAAGCAGTTTGTGAAATAATCTGTAATTTGTATTTTATTTAGTTTCGGACATAAAATACCCGGTGTAGTTACAGCATATTTGTTCACAACAATACTTTATTCCAAGCAATTTAACAGGCCCTTCAGTTAAACGGCCTTCTATAACACAGGCTTATGAGACAGAATAGACAACAAGGAAGCCGCGGTCTGTTTTAGCTATAATTCATCCAAAGTCCTCCATTTTGTTAGGGGCTTAAATGTATTCATAATTAATTAAATCTTAGAGTTGTTTACTCATTTTGTAATGTGCATAATGTCACATATGCAATTAGGCCCACCCCTTTGTTTGATTGACAAGGTCATGTACTAGTCATCTGAAAACAGTGTCATGTCTAACAAAAGCGATGACATGAAATGTCTGAATTTTCTCATCCTCAAATTTGCTAACACCTCTTCAAGATTAACTTGTCATCTTCTTTAGTCTTCATTCAGTGTCACAATGGTCCTTCCTTTTCTTTTCTTTTGTAACGTGTTGTCTTCAGCTGACATGTTTGCAGCAGCTGCATTATCACACGTGAATACTAATCACTGAAAAAGCCCTCCATTACCTTCGGTGTGAAATGTGTTTCACAACACCTCTGTGCACAATATGTTTTAGTGAAACACATGATACACAAATACTGATGACCCACTTTTCCTTAAATGCCATGCAATGCCACTACAGGTCAAAACATCAATGTGAGAACTCAAAATCTTAAGATAAAACATGAACGTCAAGCCATATTTTTTAGGCTAAGAACTGAATAATAGTGTGATCCTCACACTGGGCTCACACTAGGATACATGTTAATCACTGGGAAGCAAGATACACACAGAACAGAGTGATTGTGAGCAGAACAAGATCTTGTTTCAGGGAATTGAGCTATGTGTCCGTTTTGAAGTTGGGTACAAGAGCTGCAACCTGTGTGGGTGTTGGCAGCTATCAACTTGTAGCTACTCGGCTTAAAAAAAATACAGTTTGTGCTGCTGTAGATTGGTTCACATCTGTTGTTGTAACACTCTTGATTTTGTCCTTGTTCCAACCCATAGAGATCCAGCACTGTAGTTTGCCCTGCTCTCAATAATTGGGCTGGGACTCAATCATCCCCAGTACAGGGCACTGGGTTGGTATTTATGCTAATAGTTAGAGCAATTAGCCTCAGGTTGTGCAAACACCAGAACTGAGACATAGAATACACCAGTCCAAAAAAAGAAAAAAATGTTAACAAAAATGTTTTTCCATTATCATAAAAAAATGTCATATGCTGTTTTATTTTTTACACTGATACACCTTTAGTTTTTACATTTTCAATACCTTCCTTTAAAAAGTACATTTAGTAGATTTAATTAAACACTGATGCTGGAAAAAAAAATGAGCTGCTAACAAAAAAGGATGCCTATAAATTTTAAAGTAAGCACTTATAGTGTGGAATGAAAGGAATAAAAGATTAATGAGCGTGTTTACTCACATCTCTTGAATGACCATGTTCACCTGGGGTGGTCTTAAAAATGAAAGCCACTACTCAGCTAACCATTTCAATACAATTCAATTCGGATCTCACCTAGAAAGCGTTTGACTGATTGAATACACGCTTTCTAGGTATTCTGAAAAAAATCTTCAAAAAACACTTACAAATACTCCTACCAGACTATTGCAACATTTCTGTTGTATGAACATTAACAATTAAATAGGTTGTTTAACCTATTTAGTCTTAACTATGAGCTCTTTGTGAGAATGAAATCGTTTTGAAAATTAAGAAGTAAGGAGTTATTTTTGAAATGACATGTAGAATCTGTGAAATGTTGAATTTATTGAATGTTCCAGTACTTTTAGATGCATAACTAACTACTGTAACTAACAAAATACAATGTTTGAAGTATATTAGACAATAGAAATAATATATAATAATAATATATTTAGGAGATATAAGACCTTCCATTTTCTAGGAAACATCATTTTAGCGCCACCTCTTGTGTTTGTATGTGTGTGTGTGCGTGTGTGCATGCATGTATGTGTGTAGGTCAGTCACTCAGTCTGCCACTCTCAGACTGTCTCAGAGGACACTGATGGCAGAGGGAGACTATTGACCGGCAAGTTCCACAGAGGAGACTTTGATGAGGAGGCCTCTTGACAATGATAATTGGAAAGTGTTTATGCGCGGCTGACATTTAAATATTTGTGGAGAGACTCCAAATAATCCATGAAGGCCCTACACAGAAGGTGTTGCACATGTAATCGCATGTGACATTTAAGTTTGTTACAGACCAGTGTGCAACAAAATGACATGAGCATGACTTCTCATTAGCATCAGTAATTACATTAAATATTTCATAATATTCCATTATTTGTTGGCATCTTATTTTCTCAGTCGTGATGTCTTTTTAAGGAATGTGACCTAGATATTGTGTGCTAGTTAAAACACTTTACTGCATTTAAGAAGGGCAGTGATTCACAGAATGTATGGAGAAAGTTATTTTTCTTTCATGTACTAATAACAGGTAGCACTGTTAATGTGATAATAGTATTTGCCGTTTATATTTGCATCCCAGGTATCCGTTATCCTCTTACAATTTTTTTTGGTAACAGTGCTCATCCAGGCCTTGTCTATGTTGTCTGAACATGTTTCTTGTCTTTTTAATGATGTGTTATAGTCTAACTCATCTTGCTCAGTTATGCTGCTCTTATCTGGGTCAGTGAGTGAACATTTGTCTCATCCCACTCTTTCAACCTACTTATTAAGTGCTTTTGCAGCGTACTCCCAGTATTTCTAAAGGCATATTCAAGAATGTTGTCTTTCTTTTTTAGTGGAGCTGTATCATGATCCTTTCTTTATATACTCATCATTAATGATTCCTACAAGAGTGCATTGTGTAAATTTAAAAAAAAATCAGTGTCAAACATGTATGTCAAGGAGTGGCTGGAATTGGTCTAGATTTAGCACCATTTAAGACTGAAATTCATTCTTTTTAAGTAATCACTTTATCTTGGTCAACATCACATTTCCTAGTGGCAGGCACTGAATCAGACACTAGTCCATAGACAAAGTACATAACATACTGCACAAAAGGCAATCGGGAATTAGATAGCCATTTAAAACCTAAATGTATAAATAGTAATAAAATAAAATAAAATAAGCTGAAAAAGATAATCCCTATAAGACACGGGTCTGTTTGGAGTGAAAGGAGAAGCTCATTCCACCAGTGATGAGGCAAGACACTAAAGCAGTTAGATATTGCATTACAAGCATATTTATACCTCCTCCAAGCCATGCTCCCTGAAGGTGAGTCTGCACCAGGTGTGTAGTTCTGAACCAGGGTGCATAATGTGGTGCAGACCCTTTGATCCCGGAAATGCCAAAAGTTCTAAAGTTGATTGTTACAGGAATGAAGGAAGGAAGCCGGGACTGCAACCTCAGTAGGGAGAGTAACATGAAAGAAGCAGGTTATAAACCAGGTGGGCAGGGGAGAGTATACTCTGTACACAAGATATGGCACATAAAGGGAGACCACCAAGAGAAGAGCTGCAGTGGTGAAATTTATTTATGTTTTCTCAGCTTGTATTGTAATGGATTGTATATGCTGTTACACCAATATTATAGTCAGAAAAGGTTGTATTCTTCTGATGTTATGAAGAAAAAAGTCTGGTGGTTGAGGGAATGTCATTAAATATTTTAAGTCTATAATCTTAAAAAAAAAAATTAATAAACAAAACTAACGTCACATGGGCGTTCTTCACTGTCATGTATGTCACATTTTTGCCCTGGTTGAGGTTCCGTTTTGAGTCTCAGAGTGTGGAGGAAAAACAGAACAATATAGTAATGTTAAAAGAAGCACTGAGCCCTGATAACCAAGTCCAGTGATTTAGTATAAAGAAATGTCCCTGTGGCAATTTGATGTGATGAAACTAAACTTCTCCAGGCAACGCAATAGGATTAGTCTTCCAAATATGAGGAGAATCAGGTTAAGGAGCAGTTTCCACTTTTAAAATTGGGAAAAGAGGAATCTGGTGATTTAAATTGCCCAAGGCAGCAGACAGGTCAAGGAGGATGGAGACAGAAGATGTAGTTTTCTAACTTTCTGTAACCAGACTAGTTAACTTCCAGGTGATCATCTGGTTATACTGTAGATATGAAGACAGAATCACAAAAGGAGCAGGGAAGCAGGTATGTAGTGAGTGACATTATTCCAGCTCAGAGAAACTACTTAATAGCGATACATTAATCAGAGCAGGTTGTTGTATTTGAGTAGCTTAAATGTGTACAAAGTTAAACCCTTTTTGTGTATGTGGGTTCATTCCACCTTGGCTTGATGAATGATGAAGATTACTGGCTGAAAGTTAGTGATGTTCTGTGATGCATTCAACAATGAAAGAGAATGAGTGAGTGGGAGGATAGAGGTGCAGGGAGGTAGAGTGGTGTAGATGACCAGTTGATGACACAAAAATGGTATTATATGTAAAGGGGAGTAGCTGTGAGGGACGATGTGGTAAAGTTACTGGTCAAGAGGTTTCCTGTTAGTGATCCTGGTCAGAGAATCTACAATGGTTGATGCAGACATGGTGCTGTTGGTTTAAAGATGAATGGAGTGTTATGTCAAGGTTTCCAAACAGGAACAATATGAAAGTCAAAACGTTGTCCACAGCTGACTGGCAGTGCCAGGGGCCTCCATTAAAGAGAAGCTCCACAGTTGAAGATTTGGTTGGACAAATAAGATGGATGAGGTCATATCTGGGCACAGGGCCTCTATAATTAGGAGCAGTGAGGATGGAAATTCTTCAGCAACACATGACTGACTGATTTAGAAATTAAGTTGAGTTCTTAAGTTGTTAAGTAGGTCAGAAAGAACAAACTGGCAAGGTTTCCATCCTGTTTGTCATTTCTTGGCAGACTCACTGAAAACTAAATGCTTACCAGAAGCTGTTTAAGTGTTTACCAAAAGCACAACCCACTTACCATGACATTAACATTAAAGCATTTTGGTTGACTGTGTTTCAGTGTCACAGTGTGTTAGATATTAAAACGTTAAATAAATACATGAATTAATAAGTACCTAACTAAATAAATAACAATAACAATAGACCTCAGTACATAATAGGAAACTGAAAAGTATATAAGGCCGGGGGTAGCTCAGTGGTTAAGGCATTGGATTACGGTTCGGGAGATCCCACGTTCAAACCCCACAACCACCAAGTTGCCACTGTTGGGCCCTTGAGCAAGGCCCTTAACCCTCAACTGCTCAGATGTATAATGAGGTGAAAATGTAAGTCGCTCTGGATAAGAGTGTCTGCCAAATGCCATAACACATAAGAACAAACTTTTGTTTGATTGCACATTATTTAATTCACTAATAATGGAATTAGATAGTATTTGTATTGTTTTTTTAGAAATTTTATGAAGTTTTTGAGAGTTATGCCAAACATCAATCGTTGCTCTTATTTATTTTTTTCTATATGATTCAATTAGCTACTGTATAATTTAAACCTGCCTTGACATCTTTTACATCATCCTTTCCTATTCAGTATCTTTCCTACCATTACCTTTATTTTCACTTCATCATTGGAGAAATGGGTACAAATTTTTCTACACTGTCCAAATGGTTATTGTCAACCACACAAAATAAATAAAATAGAATTAAACTACCTTTGCTAAAAATGTTTCTTATAAGGTGTGTGTGTGTGTGTGTGTGTGTGTGTGTGTGTGTGTGTGTTTGCATAAATGTTCATTTATGAACTGTAGCTCAGCCTAAGACAAACTTTAGGGTCCAATATGCAGGCTGGTCCATTGCAGGGAATCAATAATAATAATCTAAAATATAAGATGTAGTGTATATATGACGGTAATTACATTAAAAAGCTTTGCTAGAGAGCATAAAGATTGGACTTTGGAGCAATAAATAAAAAAACCAATCATGTGATCACAAGAGCCAGAGTGACCCTATTCCAGAGCGAAGGGTATACACCCTAAAAAATACTGCTACAGCTGGGTAAATATTGGACCAACTACATGCTGGGTCATATTTAACTATAATGCTGGGTTAATTCTACCAAATAAATTAGTCAAATGTTCTACACAGATGTTGGTTCATTTTAACTGGAATGTTGGGTTAATTCTACCTCACAAATAGGTTATTATTATTTTCATGTTTTA
>JAOVVA010000002.1:14407521-14420993 GCA_028565275.1 Leiocassis micropogon | reverse complement strand
TTTTAATCATGGCTAAACTATACCCTCCAGCACTGCTTATACTAGCTTTTCTCACCATGTGGCTTTCTCAAAGACACTGCTATGGTAGTGGGTGGACCTAATCAGCACTCTCTGAGCCATAAATGTGGCCATTTTACTAGTAGGATTGGTCCATGTGTGAGACGCTCTTTCCCTCACCTCACAGAAACCTCATCCCCTCCCCAATGTGCATAATCTGCCCCCAGGCATGATTCTTAGCAGCTTTCTATAATGGCCACCCATGGCTCCCTCACATTCTGTGATTTATGCAGTTTTCCACAAATAACGGGTACCAAGGACACACACGCACACAGATTTCCAACCACTTGATTTCTGCAGAGTCCCAGGACCTGCCTCACTAATGTCCTGTGGGGTCAAAGGGCATCCAGGAAATGTCAGTGAAGCATGTCAGGGGTGACAGGGGTCCAATGGGAATACTGCCCACTCATACAACACTAGATGTCTTTGCAAGGGGGGATGGACATTAATGATAACTCTGTATAAAGTGAAAACGTGTGTGTACATATTCGTTCAGCGTGCTGGATTTCAGTGTGTGTGGTTTCCCACATGCTTTTGTTTTTATGTACACAGCAAGTCCTCCCTCGGAACAACCCAGGGCTTTACAAGGCCATGAATTGGGCTGTGTTTAATTGGCCTGGTGTGAGTAGAGAGAAGCCTGCAGCTCCTTTAAGATTATCAGCTCCTTGCCTCCATCAATAATGCATGTACAGTGTATTAACGTTCCCTGTTCTGCCTGTTAGCAAGAACAGCAGAGTTCTGGCAGGTTTTATCGCTCAGGAGAGGGATGGAAGGATCAGCAGCCACAGCTCACAGATGGAGGAGGTAGGGAATAGACGCCATCTCTCCTGCATCTCAACCAACCTGAACCCTTCCCAAAGGTGCGCTGCATACAAACACACATCCACTGTGCTTTTTAAAGAAGGTGGTTTAAAATGAATTACCAGGCAATTGTATCTTGTTTAATATGCAGCATAAAATAAAGTTCAAGCATGCGAAACACAACACCATTTTATTTTCCTGTTGTCACAAAGTGACAGTTACTGTAAGTAAACCATAACCACAGCGACACTGATCCAAGTTTTTTCCATGCTAAGAAAAAAGGGATACTTATGCAAACACTCACTAGTAACATTTAACAAATATTTACAAAAAGAAAAATCCACATTCAGCTCAAGTAGTCAGATACTGAGCTCAGATGCAACAGAATGTGGCACACACTTGTACATCAAAGGTATGGCAAGCGCCCAGAAACCTGATGCATGGTGGGAAGAAAAACCCCCTTACATGGTAGGCCAATCAATTATGGTAATGCTTTTGTGCACAAGGAGAACACAGCCTGAGGTTAGGAGGGGGATCAAAGCTCCAGCTCTCGCTCTCTCTGGACCTTGTGTGACTCGTCTGAACTCCCCTTCCTCTGCAGTAAAACCCTGTGGCTGCAGAGCATCTGCTTGAAAGGTAATATTAGGTAACCTGCTGTACAGAATACCAATAGTTGCTGCTAGAAAGGATATGTGTGGGAATAAGTTCCTTTTGAAACAATGTATAAAGAAAATTTCATGCAAAATGTGTAAGTGCTAAATACAGTACAAAGGTGACTGGGTATTGGAACAAGTTACAATTCTGAAAACCTGAAGACCTGTGTGTAGACATGTTAACAAAAGTTAGACATCTTTTTAAAAAGTTCACATATTTTTACATGAAGGCAAGCATGTCATTTATTTTACATATATTTGTAATTTAGTTTATTCATAGGGTTCCTGTTGTGCACAAGATGAAACAAGTGTTACCCTGCAGTAATGCCATCTGACACAAAATCTGGCAAAAGTAATCAGTACTGCATTGTGCAAATGTCTTAGACGTATGTATAGAACATCTGTATTAGCATAGATGCTTTCAGAAAAGACATTCTCTATATCTGTGTTTCGGTATATTTTTAGATTTTAAACTTGGTCTTATAGGACTGAGTCATTTAAGGTATTGAGTTGTCCTACTGTACTTGTACATCAGCGACTATGTTTTAGCTTTTGCCAGACAGGAGAGCAAAATATACAGATTACATATTTCATTTATTTACAGAGAACAAAAATTAGCTTACAAAAATACAATGCTAAGCAGTGTTTGAATAATTGGTCAAATGTGCCAATTATTATGCCAGTAAAATATTCAGGCATAACAGTAAGTGTCCATTATGTGGTTTTGGACATTGTTGATAATTTTACTCTGAAGAAAGACTGGTTTGACAATTGTTACCATAAGATTAATATGCACAGAGTACAATGATGCACTGCAACACATGTAACATGGGATAAAAAGCTCATATGTTGTTGATCTTTTGGCCGCTCCCTCATCAAGGAGTCGCCACAGCGGACTATCATTTTCACACCAGATGCCCTTCCTGACGCAACCCACCCATTTTATCCAAGCTTGGGACCGGCACATATTATCCCATATTCTTATTAATAATATTATTTATGAATGCGTGTGTGATTATATTATGTGTTGATTATGTTTGTGAATGTGTAGTGCATAGTGCTTATGGGATTTGTTTGTTTGTTAAAAAATAAATGTTTGGAAATCTAAAATTGACATTACAGTGAGCAAATTTTACTTCATACAAGCCCCAGAACCCATCTAAAACTCCACTTGCCAGAAAATACACCATGGCCGGTAAATATGGACTACAATCCCCAGAGCAACACTCCTCCACCTCATTCACGGTCTCCCTTAATCTAATCATGCACACCTGTTTCCAATTACACTCAACCACTATTTAAACAGACTTCCGGGCATTAACTCAGTTGTTGCACTTAGTAACATGTAGTGTGCGCATATAAAGAAATTAACAAGCTTAACATATCCTGCATACTGTATGGTCTGCTCTGTTTTTTATCCTTTGACTTTTGAGCTTCCATCACAGGGTTGTTTGTAGATTGTCTGATGTCTTGCCTGCCTCAGCCTAGGATTTTTGCTTCATGTTTTGGGACTGATTGCACGAAGCTGCATTTGAATTTGTCTCAGATTCCACTGTATGAGACAAAAAGCCTATTTAAATTTTATTTTATAAAGAATGTAAAACAGATTTAAATCCTTATCAGTAAATATGAGCTAAATGTATGATTTACCATTACGTTTGATAACACTAAGAAAATCTGTCCTAAAGCTTCGAGAAAAAAAATCCAGATTTAAAAATAAAGAGTCTAGATCAGCACTATAGCATTAATGAAGATTACTGTACTGTTTAGTACTATAGGAAAGCAATTATAGCCAAATTCATTATCAGAACAAGTCTGTGCTGACTGACCCATTGACCAACCAGTGACCTGAATTGCTCTTACAGTTCAACATAAGTAACTAATCTTCTGCATTAAATTCCAATTCAAATCTTTCATTTCTTTTGATCTCATTTGAACTGAACAATTGAAACTGTTTAGAGAAATCTGTAAAGTGACAAAACTGCTTTTACAATAGAATTTAACCCAAAGCCATGATATAATATGAATGCAGGTTTGTCTTACCAAACTGAAAAGAAACACACACACACACAGAAACTGTCTTCTCTGTGAAGCAGGATATACTGTATGTAGGTTTTACATTATCACTGATCTTTGACACCTCTGTGTTACCACTGGGTCCTAAAGAACTGGTCTTCTAAAAAAGGCTGGAGTCTATGAGACCCCAATACATACAGTACACAGGCTCTTTCACTGCATAAGGGTCTGAGGGAATGTATTAACAATTGTACTCTTGACTGTTAACTACATGCTGGTGTATGAAAGTAGGAGAGATAAAAATGTGCGTTAGAAATACTCATATAGCATTGATAAGCAACGCTATGCAGTTCTGCCAAGTTCTGCCTGCTGTATTTGTGCAGGAATAAAAACACTGCACTCCTCCTAATCTAATCAAAGAAATACCAGTTACAGTGATGCGGGCCTTGTGCTACTGCTGGCACACAATACAGCAGAGAATAAAACTTCTCCATGCGCTGTAAAAGTAAAGCTGGATGAGCTATGGGGCCTTATTATAATTGCAACATGTTTAGTCTGGCCTTCACATACCTTTGCATAAACACATACACACGCACACACAGCCAGCTCTGGCAGGAGAAAACTCGCTGCTCTCCAACTCTCCCAGATGATTTATCTTGTGCAGCTGGGGTGCAACAGGAGTGAGAAAAAGAACGCACTTTCTTTCAATGCAACTTGTTCTACTTGTTTGTGTTCTTGTGTGTGAAAGTGCATGGCTGATAATTCATCAGACTTGCTGATTGAGAGGATTAACTGTTGCCATGATATAAGGTTTTAAAAATAGATTTAAAAAAAAAAGGTAATGTCACAACTTTCTTGCCTCAGCTGTCACACGACTATAGACGCCATCACTAAACAGCCCACAATGCTTGACAGGCATTCATAGATCATCTTTTAAAACACTAATCTGGCCTGTTTTGTCTGTACTTCCCCCTGACCTCGTTTTGCAACAGGAGCTTTGGCATCCCCTGTTAAGAGTTGATACATTATAGTTTCACATGCTATAAGGCAACTGCCTTTTAATGTGAACATGCAGTATATATTTCTCTGAAACAAAGCCACACTGACAATATGATTAGCATGCTAATTAGTTGGCCTCCTGGTTTAGTCAGAGCAAATTTATCATGATGTTCACACCAGGCAGTAAACCCTTACACGTTGTACATATTGTGCAACACTAGCATGTAAATCATTTTTCATAATCATATTTAATGGAAGTGAGACCAGGTTTGATATAGGAGTCGACATAATGAAGACGATGGCTTTGCTTTAGACCTCCTCAGAGGAAGCTGACGATTCCTGCCTTATGAATTCGAAACGTGTTGCGGTAAATTTTGCTATGCAGTTAAAAAGGTCTGCTACGTTCACAGTTTAGGTATGTCGGAAAATGAATTAAAGTGCTTCTACTAATCTACAGATGTCAAACTACTTTTTGTTTAAAATACTGTAGAATCCTTCCAATATTTAAGACAATTGGATGGATAAGATGGATGGATTACTAATCATGGTTATCATGGATGGATGGATTACTAATCATGGGTTCAGAATTTAATAATCTGCTCTTGATTAAAATAGTAACTGACCAATCAAGTTACTGTAAGCATGTTTTCTCTGTGCAGACGATGCATACATGGTTTTAAGAGTCTTATGCATAGTACTATGATTACACAAAGCACCTGAAATCCCTCTTATCCCTCTTTCATGTCACCTTCATACCTCTCACACAGAAGGTCACGTAAAGAAGCTTATCAGCATCTTTTTCAATTCCGTTTTTCCCTGAGCACTCAAAGGCTTGAAACCCCTTTTCATATAAATAAATTGATGAGATCTGAAATATACATTAAAAAATGCATGAGGTAAGGCACGTCCTGTTTGAGATTTTCTAGTTATTCCTGTTTATTTAAAAAAAAAAAAAAAAATTCATATTCAGAACTTTTTTGACATCCCCATTCTGAAGACTTACTGAAACTGATTTTTCTTTCACAGCTTATTGCATTATTTCATTAACTGACAGAATGGAATAAATGAATTATAAGCTTTAGGATTTGTTCTTAGTAATGATAAGAATGATCACATTCTTCATTTAAATCCTTTTTATGCACAACTTGGCCCTGTTAATGCACCCTTTAATGACCCAAGAATGTGGAAAAAGCATATGCATCACACAGTTATGAGCTATCTATTATGATCTCAAATAAAGCAGAAGCCATTACTGTCATGGCCTTTACTTCACTTTTTTTAATGCATTATGAATACTGAAATCAAACAGTGAAACTGGAGTAAAACTGGTATAGCTCTGGGGTCTAGTTCTGTAAAACGAAATTTTAATGCAAGTCAAGTTCAAATTGGAAATGTATTATGACACACAACACTCATGGATTAGTTCATGCATATAAAGCCGTCAAATGTAATTGAAAGTAAAATAATGCCATACTTACTTGCTTTTGATGATGGCAAACCCTTGCTGCCAGACTGTGAACCTTGGTGTCTCTATCGTTGTAGTATAAATGTGCTGCGCAATGAATTATATTTTTTAATCAGTATCATTTAATTAAGCATAATAGACTGTCAGGTGGTGCAGTGGCACAGTGTGGCTCCAGGGTTCCCAGTTTGATCATGAGCTCAGTTTACTGTCTCGGTGGAGTTTTTGGGTTTTCTACTTTCCTCCCACCACCCAAAACGAGGATATGAACTGGATACACTAAACTGCCTCTAGGTGTGAGTATGTGTATGAATGTTGAGTGCATGGTGCCCTCGTGTCTCATCCAGAGCATATTCCTGCTCAACACTCCCAACAATGGCTTTGTCACCATGACCAATAGAAAAAAGCTACTGTAGATGATGAAATAAACATGTGATAATTGTAAGCTTATCTTAAATTAGATATTAAACTGTTAATTCATGTTTTAATTTTCTATTTGCATACTAAGGTAGGATATTTATTTATTTTCCCATTATATATGCAGCTTATTCTGTGTTTAAGTGTTGCAGGGCGCCTAAAGCCTATCCCACAGAACTCAGGGGACAAAGCAGGGGACATCCAGGATGGGTGCCAACTGATTGCAGGGTACAAGCTCACACATGCATGGCACACACACAAAATCATGCACTACAGGCAATTTGAAAACACCAACCAGCCTAAAACACAAGGCGTTGGACTGTGGGAGGAAACTGGAGGAAACCCACCAACCATGAGTCAAACCTGCAAAATCCACACACAAAGCAGAGACAAAGTTTGAACCACTAACCTTAGACGTGCCACTAAGCCATTGTGCCTATTGTGCTTTGCCATTTTGTTCATCTGTTTGTTTATTTAACTAACAATTTTAAATATTATAATTGAATCTATATGTTTAATATTAATTAATATAAAATATGTTTTGAAAGAACAGGCAAGATTCTGCTTATTTAAATTAGTACAATTTATTAAAAGTACAGAGATCTAGTCTTCATTGACTTAATAATTCTGAGAAATATTTATAGCTCCAAAAACCAACAATGATGTTAGCTGTTATTGTGCTTCTTTAAATGTGCAAATACATTAGCACACATAAAGGAGGATTTTGCTAAAGCCTCAGACTCTCTTTTTAGATCCTTGATGCCTACTCAGCTTCTCGGCCTTGCCTCAATATTATTGATTTAGGCCTGCCAGAAGCGTCTCAGGAGAACATGGAGTAAGCATTAGATTTTTATCTTTTTCATTACGTGTGAGGAATTTAAACAAGTGATGATGGCCGAGTAAAAATGTGGAAGAGGATAGGTGTTTTCATTCAGCTAAAGCTCAAGTATGCTTTCATTTTGAATGCCAGGCTTCTGTAGCTCTTCCCAATAAGGAGTTGTCATGAGGTGTGCAGATAAAATAGCTGCCTAGAATAAAAGCTGAAAGAGGGTGCTTCGGGAGCTACATCTCACAGCATGTTACAAACAGCATGAACTGAAGATGTTCTGATCAAACATCATGGCTGTCGCTGTGATAGCAGTAATCTGTGTGAGACGTGTCTCTATTGGGAAAACACCAGGGTACCTGAGGAACCTGTATCACTGGGGATGAGGGATCTTCCAGTTTATTCTAGACTTTCATGTGCTGAATCTTTCATTTGAAGTTTATCATAAGATTAAATACTTGTCATATTTGTGTGGTGAAATATAATGCATTCGATATATGTGGTTTAGGCCACTGAAATGTTTTATTCAAATAAAAGCACAAGAAGCATTTTAAAAGCTTCTATTCAATTTCAGTTGCCCATGCTCCTTTATCTGGATTTGAGTTATTCCTTTGTGCGTCCATTATGAGCCCACCAAGGTTGTGCAGAGGTGCTTGGCCAGGAAATGATGCTGCAAATTGACTTCAGAATAGATCTCCACTCTTGTGGTCCACTGTGTCCCAGCCAATTCCATTCTTGACCAGTCCTCAGACAGGTAATCAGGACCTGCATGCCAATGACCTTTATTCTCATTCAGTCCCAGCTCTGAATATGGCTGACGTTGCTGTAATGGTTGCTACTAAGCACACAATGACCTGTATTGTGCTTTCTTATTGAGATATGGAAGATCTCATATTGCATCAGGGTGTCTTGGTGTTGAATTGTGCAGGTGATAAAATCAGTGTTATATGAAGCTTATGCCTGGTGACTCCCTGTCTTGCCTCTGTGCCCCTTTATCAGCTTTACAGTGTATTAGAAGTAAAATACTGGTCCTCGGAAAGTCATTTGGCACCTAATTGAGCAATCCTATTACTTTCTACTCCCACTAGACAGAGACGGTGGGGTTTGTATGTGTGGGTGAAAGAGAGAGAGAGAGAGACAGAGTTCCTGGAAAGTAGATAAGTCTTTCTCTCTGTGTGATTTCTATAAACATCAAAAACATGAATGTTGGTTCTTCCTAGTGCAAATAATATTAAGACTACAGTTCCTTATAACTGCAGACAAATTATTCTATGAATATCTTTTCTTAGATAAATGCAAACCCTTAATAACAGCTGAGGAAGTGGTAATGTTGCTTCATTGAAGCACAACACAGGAATAGGCAAAGACTTTACTGTGATAAGTGCCAAATCACTATATACAAGGAGTGTTCAAATCAAGTGGGATTTTTGATTATGTTGAATAACAGAACACGGTTATGAGAGTAAAAACTACCTTCTTTTTTTGACTGCTCTCATGGGGGTCGACACAGTGTACCATTTGTCACCATTTAACCTCGTTAAGTGGTGTAGTCCACCACAACTTCCCTTGTCACTCCAACCTCCAGCATGTCCTCCCTCACCACATCCATAAACCTTGGTCGCCTTCTTTTTCTCCTCTTGCCTCGTAGCTCCATCTCTAACATTCTCAGAGTAAAAACTACCTTAATTTCTCAATATAATCCCCTGCTACACTAATGAACTTGGATGTCACTAGTGCTCCATACTACCAAGTTTTCTCAGTACACAGGAGTCATGAGCGGACCGACTGCTTCTTGTCTGAAACGCTGGCCTCCCAGGACCTGCTTTACTGGCCAGTCACTTGCAACCAGGTCAGGACTGTATGGGGATGTGGGAATAAATCGCAGTTGTGTTCTTGTAATGTGAATAATTGTGTTTACAGTTCCCACAGGCAGATGTGTCTCTTCCACATTGGCGACAAGTCACCTGTTGATTTTCAAGGATAAGGTTATTTGTTGTTACCTGTTGATTTTCAAGGATCACTAGCTGAATGTTCACGGGAACAAATGTGGTGCACTCCAAGCCACCTCGGGGAGGATCGCCATTCACATACGTACAGCCTCCTTTAAAAATATTTGCAACATTCAAATGTTTTACTCCAGCAACTTGGCTCATCCTTGTAATGTGCTTGAAGTCGTCTGTAAATGTCAATGCTTTATGCCTTTATTCATGAGAAATTTCATCACAAGTCTTGGGTTGGCTTCAATGGCCCTTGCAGAATACCAAATACATCTCTCTCTCTCTCTCTCTCTCTCTTTTGCACAAAATGTGCCGGTCTTTATAACATTACATTGTGCTGGTTGGTCCATGCCTTCCTTTTGCAGATGTTTCAGATGGCGTTGTAGATCTGTACTGTTTTGTTTGGTGCTTGCTTGAACAAGCATAGACTTACAATGTTTCTGATTAGTCATTTGAATTATCAGAATCTATCATGTGATATTCCTGATTTGCTTGTACTGTAAATTCAACTAGAGAAGCAGGTGCATTTGCCAGTAGCGATAAATCTTAGTGAACAAACAACTTCATGACGTATGTAGGTTATGAATTATGTATGTTGCATAGCTTGTTTTGCAAGTGTTTCCCAAAAACTGTTCTAAGTACCTCTTTGTTGACTCAGTCAAAATCGAGTCATGTGCAACCAGGCAAAAATCAATAATCAAGCCATCGATCAGCAGAATGTAGATAAATTCTGTACATGGTTCAGTGACCAAAACAAATGCATGCTGGTATTTTTAATGCCGAATATTAGCATGAGCACTATTAACCCATTTTAATACAAATCATGTTCGTAAGACAAGAGAGAACATGTTTTCTATTTTCTAAATATTGTGGCAGGTTAGCTTTCAGAAAATGAAGGTAAAAGGGACCTGATATTGCATAGAGATTGTTTGCAGCCCTCACAAATAGTGATTTCCACAAAATGATGCCAACGATGTGGGAATAAAAAGGGAGGTATTTACAGTAAGAGTAGGGCTATAATGAAAATCAGAATTTATATTAAAAGCGATTATTTTGAAGCAGTTTCTTTTTTTAAAGCACAAAATAAAAAGCCTTCAATATACACTGCTGGGGGAAAAAAGTCTCACAGTCTAAGATTTCATTCATCACCTTTAGCTTGGATTACAGCACACAATGTGGTGGCCAGTTCATGTGTAAAAATTATTTCTCATGCTCCCAGAACCACTCTTTCACTATTAGGGTCCTGGAAAATGCCTGTGCCATTAAAGAAAAAAATCTTTAGATGTAATACCTTGTCATTCAGTACATTCAGGTCATCAGTTGACTTAATTTTATTGCCAGATAACATTGCTGAGTCTAGACCTGACCAACTGAAGCAATGATAATCTGTTGATTCAAAATGTTTAATTTGAAATCTCCTTAGTTGTTTTCCTTGCTTTATGCAGAACAATAATTTGACCCTTCTGAAATTGAGACTTTTTTTTGGCCAGTCAGTGTATCTTGCATAATGTTCCTAGAAGTGTCTGTTCACTTGGTTGCCTATTTTGAGCAATAAATGTAATAAATAAACCAAGCTTATTTCACCAGCTTGGGTACCTGCCCTACGATGGATTTCCCACCCCGCCTTTTCCCCTCTATGTCTCTTAGGATAGGCTCCCGGCCCCCCGCAGTCTTGTACACAGATTATGCAGTATACAGTAGAAGATGAATGAATGAATGAACTGTGCAGAGTTTTTGGACCACATGGCAACTTCCTGTTTAAGGAATTTATGATGTTTGAAGTTATGAAGTTTATGTAATACCGTGAAACCTTGGATTGCGAGTCTGGTCTGTGATTGTTTTGCAAGATGAGCAACATTTGTAATAAATTTTAACTTGATAAACGAGCGAGGTCTTGACACTTTGCATGTACTTTGTTTGCTGAACGTCACGTGATCACAACTGAGCCGATGGTTTTTCTCTCTCTTTCGTGCTGAAGGATTATGGGTAATCGTCTCCAATGCTCAGTCTCAGTGCATTCGTATAGTCAACATCCAAGCGCACGCTGTTTACTATAACATTGTGACCATGTGTGTGTGTGTAAAGCATTTTTTTTATTTTGTGTCCAAGTGTAGTGACTTTAGTAACTGTACTGCAACAACGGCCCTCATGAAGAAAAATGTTAAAAAGGCTGTAGCAGTGCAGGAGATGATTCTGTTTAACAAAAATGCAACGTCACATTTCCACGGAATCCTCAACTGGGAGCAAATGCGAGTGTCATTAGAGAGGTTCCTCATCAAAGATTCCAGTTTGCCGACAGAGACACTCATGCACACACACACTGACAGAGTGTCAAAGAGCAGTGATTCCGTTACTGTGTGAAAGCCACCCCCTCCTCCTCTTCTCTCTCGCCTTACTCCAGCCATGATTCTTTTCAAAGGTAAAGTTCAGGTTAATTTGTTTTATTTTTACTTTATATTTTTAATTAAATATTTTTATATGAATATTTTTGGGCTGTGGAACGAATCATCGAAGTTCCATTTTTTCTTATGTGGAAATTTGCTTACGATTTTTGCTTGTGAAAGTGTTTTGGATTACAAGCATGCCTCCGGAACCAATTGTGCTCGCAATCCAAGGTTTAACAGTACTTTATTTATTATTTATTTAAATTTATATTCCTGGTTTGTATTACTACACTCATAAGCATAAAGGCCATTGGTTGTAGTTTGTATTTTTAGTTTTCAGATTTATACTATACATGAACTGTTTTAGAAAGCATTGCTGAATATGCAACTATGTGTTTGATTTAATTCTGTAAGCTTTGCTCATTATTAAGTAGAAGTGAAATCATGGGTCATGTATCATTCCCAATTAGCACAATCACTGAAATATAACATAATACAGTAGGTAGCACACAGTGATTTAGTCCAAAAGAAAGCTGGTGCTTCACCACACCACTGTGCCACTATTATAGTTTTGACCAAGTGGAAAACCCAATTTCCTCCATGCTTCAGTGGCTCAGCATGCACTGGGGACCGCATCACTCACACCATTTGCTTGCTAGGAATAATTGTGCCAGGACAAGATACAATGTTTATTCATGCAGTCATGCGTTTATGGCCTTTCACCTGCCTGAATCTGTTGAATATGAAAATGTGCTCACCCTCTGTGACACTGTGCTGCCACACACACACACACACACACACACACACCAATATATACATACACTTTCACTTCTTTTGAAGATTAGAATCTTGTCTCTGGCTTTGGGTCCGCATCAGTGACATGAAAAATATTCTTTTTCAGGACAGAATGTGTGTGTGTGTTTTTTTTCTCCTTTTTTTGTGGAACAATCCTTTGCTTAGAAGACAGAGTGGAATGATTACATTTGATAAATGGGTTTTCCTTCAAGTAGACACCAACAGAAAAAAACACCACACCTATAACCCCAATCAATCACACTTATACAGTGCCACAGTGCCATACGCTGTGTGATTTTGTTTCTCTTCTTTAATGTGAATTAAATAAATCAGTAATAACAAGCAAATAAAATGCAAAAAAAAACCTTTAAATTAGATGTTGTGAGAAGTGGGGAAATTATGATTCCCCGCATTGGCCTGGATCCCAGTGGCTTCAGTGCTAATCACAGGATGCAATCCTCCAAAAGCAGCTGCTGTTGCAGGGGTCATGAGAAACAGCTGGCACCACGGATGAAGAGCAGAGGCTGCAGGTGGCACAGGGCAACAGGAGGGACAGACTGTGACTCCAGGTGGCACCCGGTGCCACTTTCTGGTTTGAGGTCAATGGCCTTGTGTCAAAGTAAAAGCTGTTTGCTGCCCAGTGACACACTCACACCTTAGAAAGGCTACACGGTCAACTCTAAGTGACCTAAAGAACTTAACACTGCTTCTCATTTGATATTTCACGAGACATAATGTTTCCTCCATGTTTCTTTTGGGATCTGCTGCTGGAAAAAATGCACCTCTATGTAGGCTTGGTTAAATTTTTGTCTCATTAAATATTCTGTGGCGGCTTTGTGGGTAGTACTGTCACCCTGCACCTCCAGGTTCCGGGTTTGATTCCCGCCTCAGGGTCTGTGTGCATGTTCTCCCCGTGCTTGGTGGGTTTCCTCCGGGTACTCCAATTTCCTTCCACAGTCCAAAGACATGCAGATTAGGCTAATTTGTGTTCCCAAATTGCCTGTAGTGTGTGTGTGTGTGTGTGTGTGTGTGTGTGTGTGTGTGTGTGTGTGTGTGTGTGTGTGT
>JAOVVA010000002.1:14395965-14407421 GCA_028565275.1 Leiocassis micropogon | reverse complement strand
GTGGTGTGGGTGTGTGTGTGTGTGTGTGTGTGTGTGTGTGTGTGTGTGTGTGTGTGTGTGTGTGTGTGTGTGTGTGACCTGCGATGGAATTGCACCCTGTCCAGAGTTTACTTCACCTTCTGCTTTCCTGGAATAGGCTCCAGGTCCACCGTGACCCTGTACACAGGATAAAGTCGTATAAAGATAGTCGATGAGTCAGTGAGAGTGAGACAGTTAATATTCTGTACAGAAGCAGAAAACATTGCAAAAAAAGTACAAAAATAACTGAACAAAACCTGTGACATCTTGGCAGGGGCTGCCGGAATCCCAGTTAATCTTTAGATGGGCATCAGGATGGAGCAAACAACACCTGGCTGTTGGTTGGAACACACCTACTTGCCTCAATTATCACAAGCTAGCTATGTTAGTGTTAGCTTGTCTAAAATGCTACGGTGGGTACTGTGAATCTATACATTAATGTTACTTTGCATTTGATTGAACTCTCACCAATACCCTAGATGTCAACTCCCAGATTCCAGATAGCCTATGTGATGCATTAAATACAACTAAAGGTGTTACACCAGCAGCTTTCACTCAAATAGGCCACACCGTAATTTATGTAGAATTTTATGGCCTAATAAAATTTAAAAAATTACATAATAATGTTGCATAAAAATTTACCAGTCATGAATATAAAATCTAGCTATTGAGACCAAAACTGGTTTTTTGCACATTTCTTTTGTAAAATTGTTAATTTTGATATGGAAGTCTATTTGGACTGACACACTTTGGAGCCAGTTCCCAGTTTACATTCGAAGAACATTTTGCACTTCTGTGTTGGTTTCATTTTTCCGAAATGTAAGTTGCCCCCTTGATTTTAAACTAAACTTTAACCTGAATAAATAACCTGGATTTTTTTTTTCTTTTTTTCTGCTTGTGAGCAGTTAGACTTGTTAAACAGTTCAGGAAAGGATTTTTTTTTAATCAAATCCATAGTATCACTGCAAAATTGAAGATCCAGAGTACAAGCTCGAGCCTCTCATGCTTCATCAACCCACTTTAGGGAACGGTAAAAGTAATGTGGATCACATTTTCCCTTATGGTTTAAGAGGTAGGACATGCTTTTGATAAAAAAGGAGACAAAAGGCTGAGAGAATAAAAGGTGGGGAGAAGGATAGAGAAGCAGGAGCAAGCAGAATACCAAGTAGCTAAATTTGTACAGTAGAGGAAAAAAACTACAGGACACAGAGAACACCTAGACAGGAGATGGAATATGATTGGATTGTGAGAGAGTGCAAAAGTTCAAGAGTGAGAAAGAAAAGGCAGAATAAAGAGACAGCAGAAGGGGGTGGGATTTAGCCACAGACCAAAGAGCATTAATTACTCATGATAAACCACAGTGCTGGAGCCGTCACTGCTACCACCGCTCAGGACACTCAAGGTCAGACTGACACCTCTGTATAAGTCAGATTGATTGTATTTTATGCCTTAACTCATTAACGTCGTACCTTGACAGAACATAAGTAAGCTTAAAATTAAAATGATTTATGAGAGACATCTATAACAAGTCACTCGTGAGTGATTTCTCAGTCATATGCAGAAGCTTCCTGGTGTCAGAGACAAGGCAAAATCAGTCTAACATTACACAGATGAACTAGCAAGAAGTTCTAGTAAGGAGATAAATGAATATCTGACACTGGTTCAATAATACTGCAATTCCAGACGGCTTGTTTTTCTAAATTAAGGGTTAAGAGGATTTGAGGTTGTTTTGTTGATATATGAGACTGGCAGAGGATGATAAAGCAGGAAGGCAGTGTGCAGGTGTACCGACTAAAGCCTGGCTTATTACACTGGCATCTATGCAAATCCACCTAGAGGGAAAAGGACAGAATGCCACATTGTGCCATATTTGGGAAGTGCATTTTGTTCATGGCGGGCACAAATTATTTCTCATCTTTCACATTTCCAGAGGATTCCTAGTCGAACTTTGCAATGATGAACAAAGTTTACATATATGGGGTAATTTAGTTTGACATATTTAATCTTTAATCCCCCTGTTAACTTTCAAATTATAAGATTATAATAGGCATTTATTTGCAATTGTTTTTTTCTATTATTACTTTCCAGATAATGCTTCATATTTCACAATACAGCATTGTATTCAGTGACAAAATAAGCTTTCCTGTACATGATTAATTATGTCTCTGCTATACAAAGTATATCTATCAAAAAAAAAAAAAATCAGCAGGTCTGTGTCATTTCTTGACAGTCTTTGGCCACGCTCCAGTGCTAATAGCCATGAGGTTCAAGCATGTCCTTTGAACTAGAGCTGCCTGACTGACTGCAGCGATGGAAGCTGAGACTGGCTCCCGGTGTGTCCTTAGTAAGGAGACAAATTACCCATAATCAGGAATAGGGGAATTCCCCTTAGCACAGAACAGTCTCCTTTCCCCTTCGGCAGGAAGAAAAATGACTGATGCATACCCCACCTGTCATATGGCCCACCACATGTGGTCTAAGAGTATTTAAATAAGCAGACATTTCTGTCGGTTTATCTGTGTGCACGTACTGATGTAGTGCATTATCGTCAGATTTTTGTGTCTGTGAGGCAGTGTGCACTTGCATTGGTAAAATTGATAGGATTTGCCAGTTGCAATCCAGTCCTTAGACTATCACAAAACCTTTTAGACACACTCCAAGCTCTGCACCCTTCTCTGTCCATATAATACAGCAGACACTTAAAGTACTTCAGATCGACTTTGGTAAGAAATGGAGGAGTCTTACAGTGCTCGGATTACTGGCCCATTCTTTGTTGTAGGATTACTGCACTGTGAATGAAGCCTGCTATTTAACAAAGCGGCTCAGAAAGCTCTAAAGCTGTGCCTTGGACACAATGGCTGTCTCCTTGGAGGAATTACAGGGTCATGCTAAATGCACTGAATCCCTATTGCTTTGCTGAAATAACTTTCAAATAAATCAATTTATCTCAATCATGCTTCTGAATGCAAACATGTTATTCTATCAAGATTGATAGGGAAGGTTTTGGATTTTATCGATTAATTAAGCAATTGATCATTGCCTAACGTCCAATCCATCCTTCAGTTGTGGGTGATGTAGCTGTCTGAACTATCCTCATGTTCATCTATCATCCACCTAATGAATCAATCAATGGAGTGTATGAACACATTCACATACACATGCATCACTTTACCCCTCACTCACCATAAACATTATACAAAACTGAATGTGAGTTCAGGGCCAGTGCTTCTTGGTGTAAACCCCTAGTTCTTGTAGATTTCGCAAGAAATCGGAAGCAACCAACAGACATCATCTGTTCAATTAAGCTGCCGACTTTCTGTGGTGCTTCAGTCCAAATTGTTCTCATAATTAAAATGGCACTGGATGAAGGGTGTTCTTTTCAGGATCAGTATAATAGAGTCCATGAGGTTGTTTTTGCACATCCACAGATTCTGTTGCCAGGTGTGTCTAAGTGTAGCAACTGTCACAGAGATATTTGTATAAGTGAGAATTCTATGTCTGGCAAGAATAATAGATTGAAAATTACTTACTTCACTCACACCCTCACTGATTCCCAATACTGCATATCCTGTACATGGCCACAGAAATCTGTAGCCTATCGCAGGGGACTCGGGACATGAGGCAGGGAACTCCATGGATGGGGTGCCAATCCATCATAGGGCACACAAGCACACACACATTCTCACACTCACTCACACACTACGGGCTAACTGGAAATGCCAATTAGCCTACTCTGCATGTCTTTGGACATGTGTGATGAAACTTGAGTACCTGGAGGAAAACCACCATGCATGGAGAGACCATGCAAACTCCACACACACACATAGGCAGGAAGCGATCCCTCGACCCTAAAGGTGTGTGATCACAGACCTCACTTAAAAAACATGCAATTTTTTTTTCATAGATTGATGAATTGTGACACTGTGATATCCATCTGTATGTATTGTTGTTGCTACCTTAGATTCTCAACAATGAAATCAGTCAGTGGGTAAAATTCTCCACGTTTTATATTCAGGAAAATAATTTAAACATTCAGCAGACACAATTTTTAAAATCCTGACAGTCTTGAGATTCTGATATAAGCAGTCATCATAAATGTTGACCCTCCTGCTGCGGTCATGAAATCAACAGCCACCATATACTGGATGGGTCCTGCTTGAAATCCCTTGTATTTGTATTCAGTACCTGTGTGTCTTTTTTCTTTTTCTTGGTCAGCATAATGACATTAACTTTGAATAAAGCTGCAGTCTTTTTCCTGGCTGATTTATACATTCTGACTTCATGACAAAACCCTTTGTTTCCATCCTTTTTAAGATACACAATTTGTAATATTTTAACTAAAGAATACTTTGTGCCAAAAACTGTCAGTTACATTTAATCCATATTTCATATTTTTTTATTTCTTTTGATATCAAAAATTGTATCTCAGGCTTCTTTTTTATAGAGGTGAGTGTCATCTGGTTTCCTCCATATATACATTATTCCTTCTAAGAAGTGTACGTGGCCAACATACTAAGTCAGTTCTTACCCTGTAACCACCAATCTTACTTGAGATTTCCACTATCATACTTTCATTTGCTCATTCAATAAATTGCTTTAGGGTGGTGTCATCACTAACATTGTCCATTTTTGTCCCTTATTGTCACGGTAATTGAAGAAACATATGTCATATATAGATAGATACTGCTAGAGAAAATCAGTGGAATGATCAGGTCACAATCCAATAAAATCAAAAATATTCTTTTTACATTTAAGATTGGTGAATTATTTGCAGAAAATGTTGCAATTTAAAGCACAAGGATACTGACAGATTCTGCTGCTTCACCGAATGATGTGGATTTAATTCTTTCTGAAGCTGGGGTGTGGTCTGCTTCTGATTGACGGATCGTAGCAAATTATCTTTAAGTCTTAAATTAAAAGAAGATAATCATTTTGCAATGATAGTCTAACTAATCAGTCATCTATAATCAGTTATCAATAAAAGACATATGCTGTCATAGAGAGAGAATGGTGTCATACAATGTAGATAGACTTGTCTCAAGCAAGTCCATCTAAGATGACTGTCTCCCCCTTGTGGTCATCTGTCCCTTAAGAAATATTTTTTCTTCATATTTTCTTAATGTGTGAAAATAAAAGCTTTAAAAATTATTTTCATGCAAGTTTGTATAACCAATTATGTTCTCAAATGTTATTGTGGGTTTTTTATGAATATTAGTCACATTTATTTAACTTTCCAAAAACAATGCTCTGTCCCTAAAAAGTATGTCTTGCACAATACCTCTAAATGTGTGCCGTGGTATCCAAGACTTTAACAGCAGATCCTTTAAGTCCTGTAGGGTGCAAAGTGGGGCCTTGTTGGATTGGACATGTTTGCCCAGCACATCCCACTAAGCCTTTATCAGATTTAGGTCTGAGGAATTTGTAGGCCAAGGCAACACTTTGAACTCTGCAGTCCACATGTGATTCATCAGACAAGGCCACTTTCTTCCTTTACTCCATGGTACAGTTGTGGTTCTCTCATGCTGAGTGTTGGCGTTTTTGCAATGAACAAGGGTGAGCATGCACGTTCTGACCAGTCTGTGGTATTGCAGTCCCATACATAGCAAGCTGTGATGCACTGTATGTTCTGACATGTATTAGATCCAGCATTTATTTTTACAGTAATTTGTGCGATACATGTTCCAGAACTGGACTAGACAAACTATCATTCATGCTACACATTCTTCAGTAACCCTTGGGTGACCCCATGATCCTGTCTTCAGTTCACTGGGTGCCCTTCCTTGGACTACTTTTAGTAAGTTCTAACCATTATATAACAGCAACATCCCATGAGACCTGTTGAATCATGAATGGATCCAACATTTTGGAGATGTTCTGACCCAGAGGTTTAGCCGTACACTTTGGCCCTTGTCCAAATTACACAGATGTTATTCACTTCACTTGCATCACAGGCTCTGCACAAACTTCCACACTTAATGTGCCACGCTCTCATGCTAGTCATGTACGGAGATGTTGCAGCTCAGTTTTCCCTCCCAAGCTCCTTATTCCCTGTTGCTCTAATCAGTCATGTACTATAGCAGCTAATGTGGCATTGATGAGTCTGACTTTGGGAGTAGAAAATAACTCATCCACATAGGAAAGAAAAAAGAGAGATGGGAGCAAATGTGCATAGATTACTCTGGGGTCTAATTGATCTGACCTGCACAATTATGAATGGGCACTTAAGTAACTACTGAGCCATCCATTTGTATCTTTATAGTTATTTCCCAAGAAATGCTTCGAGGGAGGACTACTTTATGAGTGCTTTAGGACTGTTCTATAAGCCTTAAGATTGCCTATTGGTACTGCTTAAAGTATGGATATGAAGTGTGGAAATAATGGTTTGATAACTTTATAGATCAATATCACAGTTTTTGCTATTAGAATATCTGCTCGAAGATGAAAATAATAAAGCGTTATAATGCAATATTGTGAAAAAAAATTTTTTTTTTTGGTAAGGGAAGCTTCCTGCTAGCATGCCATGTTTTATCAAACCGCTGCAGAAATACGGTTATGGCCATCTCCACTGGGTTAGCATAGCCTTAACAGCACAACCATTTCGAACATTTTCTTATCGCAGTATACCAGTACACTGTCACAACTGAATGTGTACGATTATATCAATTTTCTCTGCCAGGGTTAAAGGAAAACCTGGTAATGTTTTTCCCCTGTGACTCTGCTTGCCAGTGCATTGTGAAAACTGTGCATTAGTGGAAAGTAGCTCATGCCCATTTTGAGTGTTGTGTGTTTTTCAGCCCAAGCCATCTTGTATTTCTTTTTGCGAGGAGCTCTTTTTGCCATCAGTAGTGTGGTGTGGGATCGATAAAAACATACTGTATCTCACCGGCTCAGCACACAGCATGGGGAAGACAATTCAGCAAACATACATTTTTAATAAAGTGGAATTTCGTCTCCAATCTCTGACCTTCAGCCCTGAAAACTCTTCTCAATAATTCATTATTTTTTGCTTTCCATCCCGTATTGCAGGGTAGTCAAGCCCCAGGTCCTAAAACCCCCAATCCTACAGAGATTTGTGTTTTTTCCCTTTTTTTAACATTTCAAACTTAGCTTATGAAAGTCTTGCTAATTATGTGAATCAGGTACATCTATCAGGTATTGTACTGTATGTCAAACACTGCTGATCCACATAAGCCCCCACCATTCCATCAACCATGACCCCCACACATAAACAAATTCATCTTAACATCATTGTGAGGACCTTAATACAGCTTCTTAATGCTGTTCCTGCACCTAAATCTAACCTAATCATTTTGCTCTTTTAATGAAAAGCTACATTTTAGTTCAATGTTTGTGAGACATTTAGTCCCCACCAAGATATAAAGCGTGCCAATCTAGATCAAATGGTGCGCTATATGTCGGCTGTGTTTCGTTAATCTGTTTGAGAGACTTGGATTTAGGGCATTGTTGTTCAACTGTTGTTTATTTTATCCATCTGCCAGGATTTAATAAATGTTGCAGTTGTTTCCATCAATAATGAAACACAGTTCTGTTGAATGAAAAAGCATTGTTTAAGTGCCTCACATCTTCCTATTTTCCTTTGACAAGGGGTAGCATTTCTTTTAAACATTCATGACTCTTGTGACAGTGACTAGTCCAAATGCCAGGCTGTATACAACGGCTGTATCAGAATGTTGGCTTCATATTGAATTTCACACCTGAGTGAGTTCTAACCCACGGCAAGGAAAAGAGATCTCCTTCACTATGATTGCGTGTGTGTGTGTGTGTGTTCATGGCATTTTGTCCCAATATGCCAAACTCTACCCACATACTGTATTCCAGTAGTCTTTCTAAGACTTCTACAGGTGTATCTATATAAATAAAAGAGAGGTTTTGTCTGTACATTAGCCAGAACTCACTCTTGCAATGATATCTTCATGTTTCATACATTGGAGGTCTCAGAAAACTTTCTGTTTGTATATCTGTATGTCTGTCCAGCCAAATTTTGTCATAGCATCACACAAAACTTGCCGTTCAGAATTTAATGAAACTTTGCCAGTCCTTCAGTATTTGCCTGAAGTTAAACCTGCTGCATAAATGAAATGAAAATGTTGAGTAGAAGGGACAGTATGAGCAGTTATGTGCCAGATTACGGCACAGCATCTAGCGCTTTTTTTGGCCAAATATAGTGCTTTTTCCCTTAAGGCTATATGCGTCCCTCAATAGAGCCAATCAATGAGAGAGTTTACTGTGTATGCACAGAGTATGTACAGTATGTGGAATTCACAGAAACAACCTTAAAGCCCTTCCCAGGTGCCTCATGAAACAAAAAAGAAATTGTGACCTAGCATGGCTTACTTCAAAAAATAGACAAGTAGACTATGAAAATGTAATCTACAAAGGTCAATGGACAAATCAACGTATGTTTATTCTTCCTGCAGGAAACTTAAAACCAATTTGTCTCATATGTGAAACCGTGGCGCTAATTAAAAAAAGCACTAATGTGCAATGCCACTATGAAACACGGGTCATTAGAGCAAACACATCCCCAGCAGTCCGTGGAGAGGGTATGTAAAATACCCGAACTGAAAGCGCAGGGTTATGCGCAAAAATCGAAATGTTGAGTGAAAGCGATGTTATGAACAGTTATATGCCAGATTTATCAATCTTCTTTGAAATAAGCTACTAGTAAGATGATCAGCTTAATGTTTAGCTTTAACCTTTTAACTCTTTCTACAAACTTATTTCCAAACAACAATGAGTACAAATGCTAGTCTACTACAGTATAAGAAAAACATAAATAGTTAAATAAAAAGCTCTTGTTCCAAAATATTACATATTTCCACTTTTTCCCCTTTGTCAAAGCTTTTTTATCAACAATCATGTATAACAATGAGCTGTTTATTTGGCAGTATGTTTCTGTATAATAAACACTATGTAACCCTTCAGCTGATGAATTCCAAACAGGTGAAGTGCTACATATTGTTTATTCCAAACAGAACAAACACAGTTAATCAGAACTTAAACAGGTAAACCCGTGACGGTTGTGGGATCTGCAATCAGCATGAACGAGTCAGGGCTGGAAAAAGACAAGTAAAAAAAAAAAAAAATTAAGTAAGTAAAAGCAAGTTTTGGTACAACCAGCATGTGTGATTGTAATACTTGTAAGCTGTCACACATGAGCTGGGAGTTGAGGTCTGTATAGCTGCCCTGTCTGAGTCTGGTGCTGATTGAGGTATACATCTGACACTAATACTTTATGTTTTTACTTTGCATTTAAAAGGTAGCATTTCTTTTAAGCACCTTGGTACTTGTTTTTAAATTGGCTTTCTTGAATTGTGTCACAGTGCTGTTGCCATTTATCACCATTTGTGGAAAGCCTCTCGTCCAATCAGATGACTTGGTCAGAACTAACTGTTGAGAAAAATTCTGAAATTGCAAACGGGATAAACTGGTCAATAACAATCTATTATTCAAATTGAACATTTTTAAAAGTCACTTCTTTCATCCTCATTTCAAATCCTGTAGCATGCAGGAGTCTTTTATTTGAGTCCATCATCCATTCCTCCCTGAGGTAACACTGGCTAAGACATTACACAGCTCACTGGTGCTTTGCCATCACCGCAGGCTGCCTGCTGTCTTTTATTGCGATTAGCATAAAGAGGCCATTATTGCACCTGTGGGTGCCTGTGAATGCTACGTTAAATGGGCGCAGCATACAAAAAGGTACCACAGAATTTAATAAAAAAGAGAAAGAAAAAGAAAAACTTTCTATTCAGGAAGGCAACAAGCATGTATGTATAACCAAAGCACCCTCACTGAACCTTGCTCTTCTTCGTTAAAAAGGTATTTAGTTGAAAAGAGAAAGGTACAAAGTTATAGGCATATTTTATTCATTTAGGTATGTACTGTTTTTTATGCCTTTAATTTTATGAATATTTTGATACTTACTCCAACTACCTTACATTCTTTGATGTATTTATATTCTCTGGGTACTACTTCAAACAAAAAAAAAATCATATTTTGTTCAGAACAAGCACTATACTATAATAATTTACACAGTTGTCAGATTTTTTCATAACTATTAAGATTTTTTTTATTCAGGGTAAAAACAAGATACAATATTCTGATAGCATAAGTCTGTACACCTTTTACCAAATTCTGTGTTAAGGCACTTTTGCTTGTAATACAGCACTCTTTAACCTTAGCCTCAATCTGGGAAAGAATCCACTGTACCTTAATCAAACTTTTTCATTTGCCAAGGTCTCATTTGTCAAATCTACCAAATTCTGAGTGGATCACCCATGCACAACCTTCTTCACATTATTCCACATGTTTCTGATATGATATTAATTTGATATGGATTAATCCTTTAATCATCTTTTTTTGCTGACTTGGATTTGTGCTTCAGGTCACTGTCCTGCTGGAATGTGCATTTTTTCCTTCATTGTCATCTGTCCGCACACAACTTGAAGGATCTCTGTACAGTGTTCTCCTGACATGACAAATCCTACTATTTTGATTATACTGTATATGCTTCTTGATTCATGTTTTATTTCTTGGTTAGTAATTTTTGCTTTTGTTTACTCTAGACTGTTTGCTCATTGTTGGACATTTTTCTGTGTTTTTGCCCACAATTTTATGTTTTTGAATTTTTTTTTTTGATCAATGACCATACCTCAACATGTGAAGAGATATTTCCATCATGGGTAGGTAGTGACCAAGTCTTGTCAGATATTCCTGGAGCTACTTTACTCGTAGCAGTCTTCCTGGTAAGTATTTTTTCCTCATCCTTTCTAAAAATTTTCTACTTTAACGTCACCGTGACATTTAATTTTTTCTACTTGTCAATGATGGACTTCATTGTATTCCATGGCACATGTAACATTCTTGTGTACTCCTCATCTGATCAAAACCATTCAAAATTAACAACCTGAACATGCTTTGTAAGCTCAGTGCAGATAATTTGGGGCTAATCAGAATCACTTCACTAAGGAAAGATGTGCGCTATTAAATGGGGAAATATGACATGATACAGCTTAGTTGAAGTTTTAAAATCACAAAAGCTGGGATCTTTTGTTTTTAATGTTTTGCATATGTAGACTTATTTATGTAAGTACTCTAGACAGCAGTGTGTGTGGTGTGGTGTGCACAGTCCTGGTGTTCTTTACACAGAAATTAAGAAATATTTGAATGTGATGATTGCTAGTGCAGGCTTATTTCAAGGAAAAAAATGTGTGGCATGTTCTACTGTATGTGAAAACATTCTTGAAGCATCTGAACCATTTGTAGACTGAATAAAGATTTCCATACAATTTTCTGGAATAATCCATACATAATCCATAAGTCTAGACTCTGTACTACTGTTTGGCACAGCCTGCATAAGCAATTTATTTTTTTAACTATTTAAAAACTAAGAGCTTCGGTATAGGTTTAATGAT
>JAOVVA010000002.1:14385096-14395865 GCA_028565275.1 Leiocassis micropogon | reverse complement strand
ATTTGTAGACTGAATAAAGATTTCCATACAATTTTCTGGAATAATCCATACATAATCCATAAGTCTAGACTCTGTACATATCTTCAAAGTGTTTGGCACAGCCTGCATAAGCAATTTATTTTTTTAACTATTTAAAAACTAAGAGCTTCGGTATAGGTTTAATGATGATGGGTTGTATTTGCCACTGCTTTAACAAAATGAAAAATCACAGACAAAAACATCTTGATGTCCCCAGGACTCATATTGAGAATTATTGTTACAAAAGGATATATTTAAACAGAATGTAAATTTATTTTTTGCATTCATATTTATTAAATAATAGTCATAGTTATGATAGATTGTTAAACAGCAATCCATATTAATTCATACCGGTGCCTTATGTCACTCACTTTAGCTGGGAATTTTCTTCTGTATTCTGTAGGGAATCCAAAATAACCCTTTGAAACTCTTGATTTCATTTACTAATTACAGTTCATGAAACACTAAGCGAACTTTTAGTTCCAGCTCATGTGATTAAAAACCCAGAAGAGGATAAGTTCCTCTCAAAAGGAGTCAAAAATCTCAGACAGCGTTTGGATGCTACTGTGACCTCTTGCAGTGTCCCTAAAGGATTGGCACTGATACTGTAGATAGGTTTAGGAATAAACTATTGTAGTATATAGCAAAAAGTTAGCAAATACACAACCCTATAATGCTTTACTCTTGCTGACCATCAACCACCATCTCCTCTTCCTCTAATTTCCATCCAGAAATTATTATGGATGTCAAGAGGAAGAAGCAGGGCAGTGTTAAATAATTGAACAGAGATGTCTTCTTACACAAACATGCAGGGGATGTTGATAACAAATTGAGTATGATGTCATCCCTACAGAATCATCCACATCTTTGACAACATGTGTTGATGTCTTCTGGTCCATATTCCTGTTTTACTTGCCTTAGCAGGGTTGTCATGACACAAATTGCCATTGTATTGTAGGTTATTTCAGATGTGTTTATAATTACATTTGAATCAATTAGCACATACAGTAGTGTTTAACTAGAAATAAAATTCTGTAACTGCAATGCAAAATTATTTGTAAAAGCCCAGTAAACCAGGTGTTTGTTTTTTTTGTATACAGCAAATTATTATGGTTTACTCCTTCTTTTGGTTTACTTGACATCAGTGAAATATGTTTATATCTGTTTAGATATTTTCTGGCAAATGTAGTGATGACAGTGGAGTATCATATAAGATATGGGATGATCAGATGTTGCATATTGGAGCAGGTTTATGACCTTGGCATAGTTTTATCTAGTCAGTTGGGTAATTTTGTCACACAGACCAGGCAACCCTGGCACATGGCAGCAATAATGTAGATTGCCTCCTCCAACAATAATGCAGTCATTATCACCTCCTTTGACTTTCTATTCACCTCCAATTTTAAATACTTCCCGGCAAAAATGAATTAACTGATATCCTATACAATGTTATCTTAAATTAAGTATAAAACATAAAACAATGGTGAGAGAGTAAATATAGGGGAAGTGGTAGTTTATCTCCTTAGATAAATGACTAGTACTAATAATCTGTTTTTATCTGGGGCAGCCAGGAATGGCAGTGCACCGTCTCTGTCACTCTGTCCCTGTCATCAGCTCTCAATAAAGCAGGGAGAAATTGCTTACACTGCTGTGGACCAACATGGATTTTAATGAGGGGCTCAGACTCGTATCTGCCTTCATCACACTGATTTAAATGGAAATAGAGCAGTGGGGACAATAGTCATATATTCTTAATCAACGCATTTGTACAGCCTTAAACCTCAGTTTTACATCACTTACGTTTGTCTTTAGAATATGATCTTGAACTCAATCTCCATATTCGTGGTGTCTCATGTCCTCAACCATGAGTAAAGGTTATGTCTTCCCTCACAGAGTGTTCATCACCAGTCTGAGTGCAGATGTGGGTTGACAAGGCAACACTCGAGGGCGCAAGAATATTTAGGTCAGACAGCCATTAAGAATGTCTAGTGTGCTAAAGAGGTACACTTCACTCTGAAAGTCACATGGGTCAATACATACAGTACAGGAGGGGACCATGTATGCTTATAAAAGGTACAAAGGTAAATATCTTATGAGACAAATATTAAGTCCACACAGAAATATTTGTATGCTTCATTGTGTCTCATCCTGAGATATTACCTTATCATTTTTCATAAAGTTCTCACTTAGCGACAAGGCAAAATGTACCAGCACCTCATTTGGAGCCACCCACTGGTAAGTGATATTGATTGAGACAACACTCGTTTGAAGCACAGGCTTGAAGATAAGGCTCACAAGAAATGTACTGGAACATGTAATTCCCCTGTCACGTTTTGGGGTTGCCGTGTCACTCCCTATTATCTTCACTTGGATAGTAATGCTTTTTTTTTCCTTTTCTTTTTTTTTAGTTTTCCCTTTTTTTCCCTTCTCTCTCTTTACTCTTTTTAGAATGACACTAAAAAGATTCCACTCCTACTGTTCCTCTGCGTGTGCAGTGAGGACAAGCCATGTAGAACTATAATGTTTCTGAGTTTATATTGAGATGAGATAGTCAATGGTACTGTTGTGATGAAATGATCTAAATTTGTATAAATTAATCAGCCCTATTAGGTGGCGAAAAAAATCAGAATTTAAGTGCATGTTGTAAATATTTTTCAACATTCTTGCAGCTCTGTAGAGATTTTTCTAATAAAATCATGCTGTTTCAGAAGGTAATAATAATAATCTTTTATTTGTCTTTTTATTCCCCTATTTAATTTTTATTTCATCCATTATGTTTTGTTATACCTTTTGGAGTCTTTGTGCATCTCCTAAATGCAGCATCATTGGTGAGATCATCATACTGAGTAATAGTAATGTAGATTGCGGACTGGCACTAAATGTCTTTTCATAACCTGCCTGCACATTGAGGTAGTACTAAACTGCCTGAGAGGTGATTTGTTATTTAATTAGAAATGGCATAGCTAACATGATTTTTTAATGAGAGGACCAGATTTACCAGACTCAGAAAGTCATTTAGCGTCCATGGATCACTCCTGGGAGTGCTAACACTTGTCCGTGGGGCTTAAGTGATTTGGGATAAAGTCATTTTCTGAAATGTTTTGTTTATTAAAGATATTTGCACGGAAATTAAAACCACATAGTAGGGGCCCATCCATAGCCTTTTGGGAACCCTAAGCAGAATGTGATTTGCGTGCCCCTGCCACAGCAATTAACATACCAACACTCTGCACCTAAAAGCACACAGAATACAGCACTAACATGATGAACGTGCAAAACATGCAAAAGTTAACTTGCTTTAGAAATATTACAAAGGGGACAGAGTAAATAATTAAATTAGTAAACAATTTGTTTATTAAAGGAGAACATTAGATTATAGGTAAGGTGTGGTAATCTCAGAAACAAATAATACATGGCTTAGAACAAATTCTATTCATCGCCCCAGAGAGTGAACTTTGTTGAAAATTAAATTTCACTGTGCTCCAAAAGAATATGAATAATCTTAAAACAAATGCCTGCAGCATGTTGTCTTCAAACGTATTCGTTCCAATTGGTAGTCTAATTATATGAATACCAAGCAGCAGCCTAATTATATAAACATAGTAAAAGGTTGACTAAATAATGTGTGATGCACTTTCTTTAAACCCACACACACGCACACAAACATCTAGCAAACTAGAGCGTTCTTCATCCCTTTCATTTCCCTAATAGTTCTATGTGGAACCATTGTGGCTATACAAAGAACCCTTGAGGATCAAGCTATGTCATGCACCATATCAATATCAAACATAAAAGTGTTTAGGTAGAAGTAATATTAGTGGCAAAATTCATTAATAAAAAACTAATTAGTGGACAATTGAAGTGAATGATCCAGATTAATAATAGACTGTCATATGAAAGCTGTCTTAAAATATCGGGCGAGGTATCTATTGATACACTTTTGAATGAGTATGAGCTTCATTTTATTGTTTTTAGATAATAGATTTAACCTAAGAAAACTGGCAGATTCTTTTACCTCTAAAATTCTTACAAAATGGCTTTTTCCATCTCCACTTTGTTACCCTTTCCCGTGTAAATTGACTGGTAATCCCACTTGTTTTGTAAAAGAAAAGCATGTATTGTGATCTTTTTTTATCTTGTGTGCACCCATCATGCGTATTGGCCACTGTACTGTACAAGCCTCTGGAAGCAGAGTGTTATTATCTGGGGTCACTTCAGTTCAGAGGTAGGCAAGTTTGGTCCCAGTGATCCGCAATCCTGCCGAGTTCAGCTCCAACCCTAATCAAACACACCTGAACAAGCTAATCAAGGTCTTCAGGATTACTAAGGCTACAGGCAGGTGAGGGTTGGAGCTGAAATCTGCAGGACTGCGGTTCTCTAGGACCAAACTTGCCTACCCTTGCTTTAGTGGGTCAGATCTAGGCTCAGGCACATTATGGTTATTCGGAATGTATTGAATGACCAAGTTATCACGTCAATTGTATATTTCCTTCCTGATGGCACAGGCATACTGTATTCCAGGACACAAATTGTAAAAAAAAAAAAAAAAAAAGAAACATGAACTGGTCACCACAATGTGTGCTGTAAACAAATCTAAAGGTGAATGAATAATATCTTAAAGTGTGCAGGGTTTTTTTTTTGTGTGTGTGTGTGTGTGTGTGTGTGTGTGTATAATGTGACAAAAATGTTTATCACTTTTCATGTGAAATTATTTTTATCTTCCTTCAACAATTTGTACTACACTACATTGATTGGGGAAATACTGTAGTGCTTTGTTTGCAAAGATGTATTGTGATGGCTCCAGCGCCACACTGTGAAGAGAGCGAGGGTCAGGTGAGTGGGAAGGAATGCACACCTAATGAGAATGTGTCTAATTAGTGTTTATCTGTTTCAGTGAGCCGTGAAGGAATAATGAGCACGTAGAGTGAATGGGTAAGAGGGAGAGATAAGTTCACTTGCAGCACCCAGAGATTTTGTGTTTGTGTGTGTTTACTCTGACTGAAAAGCAACTGTTAAATTCCTAATGAGTGCAAAAATAAATGTTAACTCACATCTAGTGCTTCTCTTTATCATTAATTGCAAGATATCTCCTGACACTAGTTTGGATACATTGCTAAAGTAACTGTGATTCCTCACCCGAGTCTAAAACTAACCGCTGATGTTTTTTTTTTCACAATCAAGTTAATGCCTTTGTTTATTAATTAACTTAATAAGCATACATAATGAATTGCCGAGTGCTCGAAGATTAACACACGATGCTTTTGCAAATGAAAAGGTTAATGTACGATCTGTGTAGGTTATTTTGGGGAAAGGCACATCACCTCCTGTGGCAGTTAACTGCATCAAGGAGTCTATGCATCATAACTCATCATTAAGCTCCAGCTGTATAATTTATGCTCTCACCAACTGGAAATTTGAACATTCCTGTTGTGTATGTGTACTTGCACAATAAGTAATACAGCTTTGAAAATGCTTTACTCTAAACCCACACACAGCACATATTGTAGTATCACTGGATATGATATGCATGCATCACACCCTGAAATAGAAAAAAAAAAAACATCTACTGTACATATTACCCTTTATTCAACTGACAACTTTCACAGATCTTGTTCTCCTAGCGCTGAACTTATTGAGATCAGACAGCTGTTTCCACAGCCACGTGACACAAATAAAGATGTCTGGGTTCTGTTGAGTTCTTGCTAGCAAACAGATTATTTCTGTTCAAGCATGTGATAGAGGTCAGTGACATGCTGCTGGAGTCATACCATCCCCAGATCCTGCTGATATGTGACTCTCGGATGACATCTGCATCATGGGCATAGAAAGGAGAAATGAGCAGCCTTAAATCTGTTATCATGGACACCTTGTAGAGATGACTGGTGTTTACTTTTAGATCGATGTCCCCCAGTGCTGCAGAATTAGATCAGGATGAAAGGCTGCTTTATTGTGATTTTCAGCTACTGTGGAGCAGCTTACCCTTCCTGTGTGCGCCCTGCTTCCCTGCCTCACATGCTGTTATCATTTATCTCCCTTGTTCTGTTAGGCATTATGGTGTGTGTGTGTGTGTGTGTGTGTGTGTGTGTGTGCTGTACTGTATGTGTGTTTTTTGGTGATGTCTCATATTACATTAGCAAATATAATTTGGAATCAGTTTGAATGATGGATTGTAGCTGTGAGTGACAGATCTGTTCATCTATGTCAGTGTCAGTAGTTGTGTGTACTTGCATCAGGAATAACATCATTGCTTTTGACCATTTGTCCCGCAGCACCGGCACAGATATACTATACGCACAAACACCCCTAGAACAACAAGGAGCACACTCGGTATTTGACATGGCTAGGGTTCACAAAGATTAGATTTGAATTTATGAAGATTGGTTCACCTGGGTTGGTGGCGTAATCTATGCTGTTGTTGTATTTCACATGTGGCCCCGCGTCTCCAAGCAGTCCAAGGGCCTCCGTATTTCACCATGACAATGTAATCACAGCTTCACATTAAAAAGTCATTATTGTTTAGAATGGAAGGCTCGTCCAGAAAAACACTGCCTATAAAATCTCTTAGCCTTTGCCTCTCAGAGCACTTGTTTACTCAAGAATGCAAGCTCAGGTGATTTAAATGGGCGACTTACACCCCCACTGGTTTGTAAAAGGATTTTCTCCATATGTCTATAAACACTCTTCTAGGCCTATACAAGCATGTACAGTTCAAACTGATTTTCCTGGCTAGACTGAAAGATCTAATTTCAAATATCTACCATTCGTACAATCTACTATATATCTCTAACAGTCTTTTTTGAAGGTAAATACATTAAATAATTAATTCATCTTTTGCAACTTTAACCCAGTCAGGATGGTGGTATCACCTGGCAACACATGGACGTAGGATGGAGTATGTATGATTCAGTTAAGTAAACCATTTGTGAGGGAAAATACATATAACATTACATCAAATGTAGGCTGCCGCCTAATTGCTAGACATTAAGAATGAAATGCATGAGTGGTACAATGAAAAAATGTTTGAGATTATGAGTTTGAATCACGATGAGTGTGAGCTAAGAGAGCAAAACTGTTCCCTGGGTGGGAGGGATGACAACGTCTCTCCCCCTGCCAATCACAAAGAAATGCTAACTGTAGGCAATTGTGAGCTCATGTATGCAGAAATGCTTTTCTAATGCTTTTTGCATAGCAGTGTCTCTGAGGAAGGGTACAGTACAGTATGTTAACCCTCATCCTCCCTAGTTGGTAGCTGTTGTGTGATGAGGTACAGCTGGCTGGAGATCAATCTGTGGAAAACATCGAAGAATAAAACAATGTCTACAGAATTTTTTTTTCTTGTCCGAATTATTTATTTTGAATTAATCGAAATAAATAATTCGGCCTAGAAAAAAAAGGATAGCAATTGACCAGCTATCTATAGGTTAATTCATTATTTTAAAACTTTGAAACATCATCTCATGTAAAAACCCCACCATGAATCTTCATAGATTTAAAATCCTCATAATCCTCTTTCCACAAAATAAACCCTAATCCAAGGATTGCACCTTTTCTCCAGATCTAAGGGGCTAATGCAACAATCATAATGGTTTGATTGCTTGCCAGTATAAAGCCAAAGCATTTATGGAGACTGAGATCAAGGGTCAGCCATGATCTGTGGTGATTCAGAGCTTCTCAATGGAGCCAAGATAAGACGCAAGATGGACGCTGAGGATCCTTTGGTGAAAAAAGGTTGATTTATTGGCTGTTTCTGTAGGGATGGCACAGGGGTATAATTATATATTTAGGAATGGCTGCGGAGTGAGAATAGGGCTTAAAAACTGACAGAGCGAAAACACTGTACTGAAATATTTTCTAGCTATAGATCCCCATGTGTTGATCTTTTCCCCTATTGCCTTCTCTTTTTGCAAGCAAATCAATATTGATTTTTTATGTACCTGCATCTCTTATGAAGTTTGATTTTTTTTCTAAAGTCAATAAATTCCCAGTTGGTTGCATCATTGCCTCCTCAGTCTAATCATGCCCTGAAAACACTGGAACTCCCAGGCCAAGAGGATATTAGTCTCACATACAGTATTGATCGTACACTGTTTGTCTTATTAGTCTTGTCAGTGTTCTGTCAGAGCAGACTGGAAGGGGGTTATCATATGAAACTTATAGTGAATATATTGCTGTGACAGTGCCAGACTGATGTCTAAAGACTTGAGATAAGTATAACTGGATGTGACAAAGCTTCGTTTTCTATTTTAAGGAACTGGTAAAGCAGCTGAACAAATTAATAAGTAATAGGTTTTGAGTGAGCCTATATAATGCAGATATAGGACTTCTAAAAATATATATTAATAACCACATAGTGAGCATTAGGTAAACCCAAATAGCATATATTTGCTTAGTATTTGCTAACTATTTACATTACAACCACTTATTATTTCCAGCTGCTTGGGTTTTGTTGTGCTCAGGCTCCATTTCATTTGTAGATTTATTGCTGTTCAGGGTAGAATAAGAACCCAAGCCTGTTTGATCACTCCTTACATACTGATTTACAAGCCACAATTTAATTATGTTACAGCGTGATGTGGTGTTAGGTAGCGGCCCAGAGGTTGGGGGTGGACTGTCCTGGTAACCAAACCCTCACATGTCTCCCTGGGGAAGGTTCAGGCCAAACAGCGGCCTCTATGAAAATCACCCAACCAGGTTTGATTGATACGTGTTTATAGTTATATAATTCTTGAGGCGCTGTTATAATTGAACTCAATATGAAACCAATAGCATCTTGTATATAGTATAGAAGTATACACGAACATGTAACATATAAGAAAAAACATTTAACATAGTAGAAATATGGTGATATATCAATAGTCATGTACGGATCATTTGCAGGGCCAACTGTTGATTTGATTGACAGTTCCATTAATTTTGTATGTAGGTCTTAAATAAAACTTAATGAACAAAAGAATAAGATATACAGTATTTTAGGGATGTATTTAATAAATAACATTAAATTGGAATAAGCATTTTTTGCGTGTTTTGAAAAAATGGGCACTCATACAGTTTTGGTCAAAAATTCAATTTTTAATCATTGTTTTTAACCTTGGATCTTAAGAAAGAATAAAAACATGACCCACTGGAAATGAATGCAGCCATTACTATAATGTTAATTTATATCTGTTTACGCCAATGTGATGCAGTTGGTTAAAATATGTATATAAGGCGAAATGCAAGTAAACATTTTGAAGGCTGGCTGAGTGGGAGTGTTTATTCAGATGGGACAGGATGTTTGTTTGCTTCTATGTGACAGCATTTGAAGAATTATATATTTGTTTCCTATGATAGACACAATAACAAATCACACATATGCAGACTGCAAAGATGTGAAAAGAAACAAGTGCCTTCGTTTATTATGTCTCCTTTAAATTAAATTCTTGATTTATTGCATAATTGAAATGCTATCTACAGTATATTTAGTGGGTAGTTTATGAGCACAAAGATCAATCAATACTATTAAACCTTGCTAATGAGATTTGCATTATGAAATGAAGAGGAATGGATTTATGGTTTTCCAGGGAGAGATGAAAAATACAATATATACCATACCGCCATCAATTTCCAAATCATTAGATCACCCAACAATCTCCAAATAAAAAATAAATATATAAATAAAAATAAAAGATAGGGGCTCAGTAATGTATTTTTATGATAAACATTCCTACTTTTAATTATTAGAAAAGAGTGCTGATCATTTTTACTTGTAATATCCATATATAACATTAGTATTCTTCTATTCTCTTTTTTCATTTTTTTTCCTCAATCATATTTTGTATATACAGTACTTTGCATGTATCATGCATTATATATTGATATAAAGATTTTTGCACAGCCAGCCCATTGTCTGGACTGGATCCCTGCCATATCCTATTACCCCAGTTAGCAGGATCTTTTTATCAGTGTAAATTCAGTAATGAATTCTGGGGGTGATCTCACAGCCAGGGCCAATCTTATCCAGATTGTCTTCATGTTCCTGCTTCTGCCTCGGTCTTTAAATCAATATTAGGCTAGAATTTCCTATGCTTCATTCTTTTTCTCTAATTATTGGACTCCTGTAGTGCAGACAGAATAAAATGGGCTTATTTATATCCCAAATACCCCACTGAATGTGATGACTTAATTATACTTTCTCACTAGTTTGGAGACAAAATGTTAAAAATGAGGTAAAGCGTAAGTTTGCAGTGTTTTCAAAGGATGGCTCTAAATGTATGTATATGTTTTCTACATATATATGAAGAAATCTAGAATTTGTTTAGGGTTATTACGGGCTCTTTTGAGGAATTGGGGTGCTAATGTATAGTGGTTTCTATATTTTGAATGCTTTTGGTAAGTGGTATATAAAATGTTGAACTACTGAAACACCGAATTAACCACTAGAATGAAACTCATTTAAATTTTTTCAAATAGCACTGTCTGAAACCTGCGATTTGAAATATGGTCTTAATTAATTTTACCTCAATTATGTAAAATGCTTGTTTTTAAATGATGTTTAAATATTTGGTAAATTTGAAGGGTATCTAGAGCTTATAGATAGGCCTTTAGAACTTTTTCACTGCACTGTCTAAATCAGTGTGTATCAGTGGCGGCTGCTCAAAGACTACAAGGGAAGCTCTGCTTCCTCTACTATGTCAAAAAATAAATGCTCATATATGCACTGTCGTATTTATATTGGTTTTAATAAAAGTGCGTTCAACTTCATGACTAGCTCG
>JAOVVA010000002.1:14339791-14358982 GCA_028565275.1 Leiocassis micropogon | reverse complement strand
CTTGTGATTCCAGGGGTCATTTTGATGACGTTTGCAGCAGCTGCCCTGCCATGTAAGTCAGGAGGTACTGAGCTCCAACAGATGTTACCACTTTTGGATTTGAAAGTTTCAGATCATCAGATGTGTCTGTGCCTTCTGGTAGTTACTCTACAATGTCTTCCTCCTCGGAAACCTAGGTAATAGTAATAGTTAATAGTTAGAAAGGTAATAATTTTCACCAGAGCATTTTATAATTTAGTACAATAGTTTTTTTTTAGTAGTTTTATGCATTTAAAAAGTAAAACGGGTCGGTGCTGACCCTAACACAAGAGGAAGGTTAATATGATTCTGAGAAAGGAAGCATTAAGCTCACTCACTCATCGTCTATTGCTTTATCCTGTGTACATGTTTAGTATACTACTATACAGTCATTCAGTTTAAAATCCAGTCGTTGGTAGTGTGCAAGTGTAGGTGGAGACAAAACAGAGCTCCCCCTCTCTCCCTCCCTTCCTCTTTCCATTTTCTCTCCCTCCCTTCCTCTCTCTGCCTCCCTCCCTCTCTCCCTCCTTTCCCTCTTCTCAGCCTCCCTCCCTCGCAGTCGCCCGCCCACACTACCTAACCTTGAGTCTTACAGAATAGCTGTTCGAAGAGGCAGTAGAACAGCTGTGATCCTCTACGCCCACTCTTTTCATTCTCCGTCTTGCTTTTTTTTTTACCAGTCTCTTTTCATCCCCGTCGTCTGTAAATGCCTGCAGTGCTTTATCTTCATACGTGGGACTGAGAGATTGTGCGGCTCAGATGGGAGGTGTAACTGCTGTGTGCTACATGAACGCGCGTGGCCGTGCACGGAGGTGGGTAGTGCCAAGCGAGGGATGCTGAACGGAGGCCGCGAGGGCCTGTTCGAGCAGGGCAGGCGCTTTCAACAGGAAGGTAACTCCAGGGCGGCTTTGCAGTGCTTCCTCAGCTGCCTACTGGGCCTGACCCATGTGCAGAGCTTTCACTCGCTGCCAAACTGCCTGCATCAGGTGAGCCTCAGCCTGCAGGACAGAGATCCACACCAGAATGCATCAGGATGCACAGACATCATTCACCACTCACTGGTCACGCTACACTAAAAGGCAAATGTGTAGTATAGAATTTATCCTAAGCTCTTGCATTGGCAGAGTGATATGAATTGGTATTTTTAAAATGCTTCTTCATGCGCCATGTTTGGCACCATGTTTGACCTAGATTTGTCTCTGCATGAGTGGCATGATCGCTCAGTCTGCATGCACAGGGACAGGCGTGAGGATGTGTGCAGTATTTAGACACACTCAGGGAACAGAACTCCATAAGCAATCAGGACCCACACAATCATGGCTGGTCTGCAGCGTTTGTTGATTTAATGGCACACTGACATAAATCAAGTTAGATTACAGGATAGTGCCATGGTATTACTTACCAAAGAATGAAAACAATCACAGACGTTCCACATTTGCATGTGCATACAGATACCTACATTTCAGAACATTTGTCTACTGCCTACCTGCCTAGTGCAATCTGTGCTGGTCTGAATTGGCCTAAGCATAGGAAACTCATTAGATATACCCAGTTAACATTAGCAAAACGTACCTCAGCATACTTTTTGAAAATTTAAATGGGGAGTTAATGGAATAAAGAGCTTCTAGGGAGACGGAGGAGACGAGCTTTTGCTAACTCCAGCATCTTAAAACATTTTACTGAGGTAGGGTGATGGGAAACTCACCCTCTAGTTCCATGCTGCAGTCTGGTGGCTTATCCATCATGAGAAAGGTCACCACGGATAATGAAATGGCACAAGGGAGAGCCTGATTAGTTGCCAAACTGAAATAAGTAGATGCGAAACTGAGCCAATTTGATTGCTGAATAGCATACAGTCATGGGATGGATGTGTAGAGTAATTAAGTAAGTGAACAAGTTTTCTATTTAAGTAAGGTTCGAGTATAAATCTGCCAATTTAGTACTTTAGTACCTGAGCTTTAATACTATACTTAACTATTTTCCACCCTCCTGGTACACACGATCCTGTAGCACTTTCCATTTAACTCCATGACATTTTGCATTACTGTCTGTCTTCACATGAATGTGCCCTTGTCTAATCCAGACATTAAAGTAACTGTCCGCTGACACTTATTCAAATGGTAGGTCTATACTCTGATAACATTTAATCAGCACAGCCTGTGTGGAAGTTTCCAAGTGTCCCAGGAAATGGCCAGTACATAAACAGTAACTCAAGCATAAAGGAATGTGTGGCATGACACAGACTCTGGCTACATATAAACAAAGTCTTTAAAGCCCTTAAAACAGTGTTGCAATGTTGAATTCCCGTTTAGAAAGTAACATAATTAGAGTTGAATTTAATTGTAAGTTTAATGTTGCTAAAAATTAATTAGCCATCGATGAGCTGTTAGGATCCGTAGACGATGTTACTGAAGATAGATGAAGTTGTTTGTGCTTTTGTTCTTTCTGTTAGATTGCTGAACTCTTCATCGACGAGAAAAATTGTATCCTTTTCTGGGAAGGTCAAGAACTGTTGCAGATGAAGCGTTCCTCTGGGTATCTTCTTATCCACTATGATGAAATAAAGGCCCCGAGCATTTAAGCCTTCTCACACCTTCATGTACAACAACACTACAAAAAATTCTTGGCTGTGTATTTGTCACACAAATGACTGTCAAGGTTTAGTTTAAATCAATACATCATTCTGAGCACTCTTGTAGGAAATAAAACATTTCTTGTGGTCTGGAGTGTAAAAAAAGTGTGAGCCAGTAGCCATCGCTTTATCACCCTTGTGATTTGACTACAGTGTTTTTTATCCCCTTCTAAGAGGATTTGCCAATTTCATTGCATTTCCATTTCCTCATAATCTAGAGAAAACTATATCAGATCTTTTTTTAAAAATGCCTGTAATGTCTGTATACTGTATAGGCCTGCATACAAAACACTTGCAAAATTACATTTAAGAGAGAGATTTCACTTTCAAAGTTATTAATCTGCGAACAAAAAAGGGAGCCAACCTTTGCTCCAAAATTGGAACGGTTTATTTATGTCCAGTGCAATCAAATCAAATCGAGTCAAGTTGGCTTTTATTGTCATTTCAAACATACACAGTTCAGCACACAGTGAAATGAAACAGCGTTCCTGCAGGACCAAGGTGCTACATACAACATAAATTACCAACAGAATTAACAAAACTATCCAAGAACTATACAAAAAGACAAAAAAGAGTAAAATCCTTGTGCAAATGTGCAAACAAGAGCAACATGACATAATGCAATACTCTGTGATAATGAGTTGAGTTAGTGCAAATAAATTGTGCATGAGATGACGGGTGAAAACGGTAAACATTTCTTGTTGAAGTAGCAAGTTCTTGTGCAAATAACAGCAAGTAAATACTGGGCAAAAAAAATTGATGGCTAGATCCTTATCAGTTCACTATCCATGTGACTTCTTCTCAGAACTGTACGTAATTAAACTTTGATTTGACATAAAATCTAATTAATGTCTGAATCGACCCAGATATAATCGAGTAATCAATGTAATTACAGATGTATTTATTTTTCTGTCTATGTAATGGTTTTATTTGAATTGATAAATATTATATGATATTCCATGCATCCATCTAGATACCTTTGTAGTCCAACTAGGGACTGTGGAGACCAATGGTGACCACTGTATTTCTTCCCATTTTATGTCCATGATGGCATTCACATGCGCATTCAAACACTATGGGAAATTTGGGACTGCCGATTAGCCTAATCTGCATGCATTTGCAATGTTGGAGGAAACCGAAGTACCCGGAGAAAACCCACCAAGCATGGGGAGAACATGCAAACTCCTTGCACACATACCCTGAGACGAGGATCGAACCCCAACCCAGGAGGAACCACCTGAGCCACCCATGTGATATTCATAACTGATCTTTAGCCACATATCAACAGTAGATCAGAGCTGTTCATTCAAAGCACAATATTTAAGGCACATTCACAAGAGATGGCCATTAATCCACTGTAATATCAGGAACTCGAGGGAAGTTACAGAGTGTCATAATGCAAAAAAAATGATCAATTTATATTAGTACTTCAGCAGGAACAACACAAATCTCTAATGTTGAGTCACATATTAGATTAAACACAGGGTAATAAAATTCCTAATTTTAGGACAGCTGGTACCTGCCAGCATGCCATGGCATCAGTGCTGGGTGTTGTTTAGTTCTGAATGTCTGCCTGTGACTCAAATGTCTAAATGTGTTACCCTGGCATCAGATGCTGTAATTATCCTCCTGCCAACTTTTTCCAGTCTGATACACTGTCAAACTACCTGGAATAATTTTTACTTGGCACAACAGTATAAATCTCTATGAATAACACCGCTATGAAGTTTTACAGATTACAATGTCAGATATTAATATACTTTTTTTTTTTAACTTTATTGTTTTTGTGGTATCAGAGTTATAATTAATATTAATAACATCATAAAAGTAGAAGCATGTCTAGTAATAGAAACCTATTCATATCTATTAAAAAAGATTTGTTTTTTTTTTTCCCCTTATGCATTCCTTTGTGCGTGCAAATACACTTTAAAATCCATGTCTATTAATAGCTTTTGCACATGCTTTATGTCTTTCTATGGAGAGGGCATGACCGGTTCAGACAACACTACCCAATCACAAGTCTCATTGAGGTGCAGAAAAGCTTAAGATAAAACTGCACCTCCGTTGCTTTATATTCCATTGAAGCAATACAGGTTACGTAGTAGCTGTGATTATTTTCCCACCTTTAAATTGATTATAAGTTCCTGGCTCTATGTCATAACAACACAGCAATCTTGATGATAAGCAAGTCTGCTTCTTGACTCATAAAACAGATGAGAAAGCGCTGCAGTTCATTCAAGCAGAGAAGATGTTCTATGAGGTGGCATTGATCGAACTCACCGCTCTCCAGGGAAGCACAGGCAAGTCTGCTTTATGATTTATCTAGCGCCAGGTTACTTCTGTTCAAGCTCCATTATAGTTCACTTTGTTTATAGGGGTCATGTATCATTACGGTCTAAGCTCACGTCAAATCTAGTATTAATACCTTAGGAGCATGAAGAAGAACTATGGAGAGGTTGTTTGCTGAGGCTGGTATGGTTTCGAGGAGCATACTTTTGCCAGAATGGCAGTGCTACAATGCTACAACATAAAGAATGAATTCTTGTTATTGCTACACTTGTCATTGCTATGCTCACTTGACTAGAAACAAGCAACTCCCTTTAGAGTACACCAGTACATTTAGCCCATGTTCATCTTTATTTACAGCACAAGAAGGGCCATTTGTCTCCTCGCCTGATGCATGTGTGCATGGTGTTATCCAGGTTGTCTGATGCTGCTGAAGCAGCACACAGCTGACACGTGGGCTCAGTATGGAAGTGCTTCACTTCAGACAGATAAATGGCTAGTCTATCTGTTATTTCATTAAAGAGCCGCTAGAGTCTGGGAAATGCTGAAGTCTGACTCAGCACTTGTGAATTGCACTGTCGTGTCTTCCTCCCTGTAGACAGGACTGCTGCTGTGCTGCTCAATGAGACTCCAGTCAGTACTGTCAAGTTTAAGACTGTCAGCCTCATATTTATAGAAACCTGCTGTCTCTTGCTCTCTAGTTTAACAACTCACTCTACTTCGCTAATTTCATTGTTGATTTATGGTTATTTTATGGTTATTATTTTAAAACCTTTATGGCTATTTTATAGTGTTAACTGTTGTTCAGAAATATGTAAAAGTATATACTGTGTTATCTGTCTGCATTTTGAAAGAACAGCAGAAAATTTGACAATTTGTGCATATACTGTATATATTATGCATTTATTGTAGATGTTACATTGCATAATGTATTGTTTATTTTTCATCAACCAATCATAATTTCATGTTATGCCTTTTTTTTAATCGATTCGTTTCTCTCTGATTTTCCTCATGATAGTGGTTAAAGTAGTATTTGCTATGTGACTAGTGTGTGACTGTGTGTGCTTAAGAACATTTGAATATCTGGGTGTGGTGAAATCAGGTGTCCTGCCCTTCCATTCTCTCTCTCTCTTTCTACGTAACCCAGTTTCCTTTGTGCTTGTGCAGTGTGTCTTCGGATCGTGGCTCATGTGACATATTGTCTTGGGTTTTCTAACTCAGTGTATGTTTGTGCAGTAGACTCTGAGGAGGACAGTACACAGGGTTCCTCAGGATGGCTCTCCCAAGAGGAATTGTCAGAGCAGGCCTTGCAGGCCCAGGATCTTGAGAGACTGGCTCAAATTTGCATCATGAGTAAAAGGTACAATTTTTTTCACTGGTGGAGTATTTTCAATCATTCGGGGTGATGGGTATCAACGATTAAAAAATAGAAAAAAAATTTTGTTTTTGTTTTTTGCAAAGGTTAAATACTGTATGTTACAATATTTTTACAGAATTTCTGATCGTATTATTTGAAGCACTGCTTTGTTTATATTTTGATAAAAATCAAAGAATTTCATTGAAAAGCCTTCAAATTCAAATTAAAAAGCAATATTTGCATCAAAATTTATTAACAGTGAATGTTCTCCTGGTAATAATGTATAATTTTATAATAATGTGTCTGGTTCCAAAGGCTATGAGGAAGCTAATTTGTGAAATAGAAAGAATTTGGTGTGTCTGTGTGTATTAGTGTAATGTACTAGAGACTTTCTTTAGTCTTTCTCTATACTGTAGGTTCCAGCCTCTCAATGTTCCTGCCTTTAATAAAGCACTCATTTAGAGTACATTAGGAGTTGAGAAAAAAAACAGTTAATAAGTTTCACAAAGACTTAGGCTCCCTTATTAAATTGTTGCTCTGGATCATGGTGTTTGATCTGTAGTGAACTTTAAAGAAACATAAGAAACACCAGGTGTTCGGCAGTGTATATTAAAATGAAGTGGTTACCCAAGGCTATGGGCTATTGCTCTATTAGTTCTATATTACTACGTGAGTGTTTTATTGTATATTATACCATAAAGGTACTGTACAGTAGGCGCAACTAGGCGAATTACATCATACATTGTTTGATTGACAGCTTTGTGAGTACTGTACCTACACCAGCCCTCATGTATACATACGACTGTCTATATATACTTGTATAAGATGTGTACAATGGATGATGACAGAATACAAACGCACCAACCGATAAAACACCAGGAAAGTGACTAGTGTTATGTGACTTCCCAGGCTTCAGGTATTACTAGGGCAGCCTCACATCGGTGTCCTGTTTCCTTGAAGGTATTAACATGACCAAGGAGACATTTTATGGCCACTGCACTCTTTATACATGTACACAGGAACCACTGATCACAGATTGATTACACTTTAACCTGATTGTAACATTATTTTGCAGAGGATGCTATTTGATGGTGAATAATTAGATAAAACAAAATTCTTTTAACTTTACCACTTAATTTCTCACTACCCATGTAAGATTATGTTTCTGGGAACACCAGGATAGACGTTGGTATTTGTGATGTAATCTTTTAATCTCAATTTGGCTATAGTGGGTCAGGTAACAGGAGAATAGCAGGAAAGAGCAGTGATTCAGCTCACACATGCCCAATAAAAAAGCAAGTACATTTGTTTTCAGTGAGCAAAAGCATGTGATGTTTTCATCAAAAAAATCCACAAAAACATAAGTTCTTAACATTTTTGTTGCTGCAGCTGTATGTTAATTCCAGACATTCTGTCAGCTAGTGTAAAGTTAGTGTCCATCCAGCACCTGCAGTTTTGTGCCACTTTGTATCTGAATTTCAATAGGTAAGTTAAAAATATATAAGGAAGTCTGGGTCAGGTTTAGCTCATTGCTAACATCTGTAGGATTGTTTAAACCATCCTCGGATATACACGTACGCTTTAAATAGCTCACCTCTAGGAAAAACAGGCCTCTTGAATCTTTTAGTGCAATGATGGCATGCAGTGCTGCCCTTGCTGAAAGCACTCTCTTCTGAAAGCTGTGCTGCGTAACCGCCGATCACGTGTGCCTATACGGACACTCCAAGACACTCCAATCAGCTTTGTACAGAAAGAGCATACACTATACTCATAAGCAAAAGTAATGGTCTTCTGTAGAATTGGTGGGCTCTAACGCTACATTTTAAAGTAGACTATGCATCTTCTTAACAAGGTGTGTATACCAAGACAGAAAGTCCCATTAAGGAAACACAAACTCAAAGTACAGTAATAGAAATCAGAGTATCAAATGGCTGGAACAGTGTTAGTCACCCTGCATTCACAATGACATTTTTTTAAACGAGTGTTCTTAAAAAATATCTTCGTCCATATGAAAATACAAAAATACCTTCTCATGAGCATGTCTAACCACAAGGAGGGTATGTAACCCTAACCATAAAGCCACATTTACCAATCAGGAGCCTAAAAAAGTAATAACTTGATATGGCTCTCTGAAATTTAAAAAATGCAATAACAGGGCACATTCTTATAGACCAAAAATGTACACTTTAACATTGATCACTAAGTGTCTGATTATCTGCACCTGAAAAAGAGAGCACAAGATCAAGGAACTAAAAATCTATTTGCATGTAGACAAAAGGCCAATGTACAGTATACGTGGGCTAGTATTACTTAGTCACTAAGTAGACACTTTTATCCAAAGTGACTTACTGTATAAAACATGCAAAGACTTGATGGTACAAAAATATAAGCATCTATACAATCTGGAAAGCCTCTATTAGAGCCCATAGCTGGAATTACAGTGCATGTGTGGCTGGATTTGTTGCACTCCATGCAATGAAATAGAACAACATACATAACATACCCGATAGCGCATATCCTTGTTGTTGTACTAAAAAAAGCTCTTTGTAAGCAAGAGTGCCAGATCAGAGAGCTGAGTTTCGGACATGGATTAGATGTAACCTTTATAAATAAACTACTACAATGCTATATTTAGTCATTTTTCTGTCTATGTAACTATAGCCCATGACTTGCTTTTGATGCTTATAATTATATACCGTGTACATACTGTACATATACGAACTAAATACATTACAACAAAGTTTGGTACATTGTAATATAAAATGCTTTAAACCTCTCTCACAGAAAAAGAATGTGATTGTGGATTAGCAAAATCCAGAATTGTTGGATTGTGTGGGGTATTTCTTAAATGCGGAAGAAAAATGAGATGTAAAAAGCTTGTATCAGCACTATTTGACAGACTTTGACGAAGTGCATTTGAAGTATTGAGTATTATTAAGTCTCAATGCTGCCTGTTATGTTTGCAGTAATCATACCTGAGTAGAAATAATTAAATTAAATATAATTCAGGTATACAGTAGGATAACCATAAGAGGACTGTTTACATAGATATATTAAAATATTATTGGTTGTTTAGTGTAAATTGCATCCAAAGTAATTCAGCATCAAATAATTGCTGGTGTACATAGTTTTTGTTTTTAACCCAAACTTTTTTGAACAAACTATAGTATAAGCTGTCTGCCATTTTATGCTTTGCCTTGCTTGCTTTATATACTGTACCTGTAAAGGCAATGGCTATTTTGCTGATTAATCTCATAACTTTGACTTCCAAGTACATTCAGTAAGAATTCATGGCTTTGTCCCAAACCACTGTGACAAAACTTGTAACTGATTACCTCAAATGTTTTGAGTTGTGCCAACTTATTCGGGTTTACGGGAGTGTAGGCGGGTTTGTGAACACATCCTCTCAGGACATTGCTTTTCTGACTATGCGAATGCACGGTTTAACATCAAGTATATTTCCACCCCTAGAGGTGTCCCAAATGTTTCTGTTAATGTTTCAGCTAAAATACATCTCAGATCATGCATCAGGGCATGATCTGAGCAAACTCATAATGAGTCACAATTTTTAAACACGCTGAAGCTATAAATGACTGTCCCTGGATGCCTCTAGCCAGTCAGAATGCAGGGACTGGGAATATGCCTTTTTAATCCACTCATTTGGGATATCAGGCATTTCCTACACACATTGGTGACAAACAAAACAAGGGAGCCAAATCTATTGTGTGTGGATGTAAGAGGTAATTTCACAGAAACACCTTCAATGTTTTGTTATATAAATGTTAAAAGACATTTAAGAGCTAAAGTAACATCAGGTTAATTGTTAGCAATCTTGATATACTAGTCTGTTGAAGTTGTTTTAAAAAGTTTTACAGAGATTCTCTGGTACATTTTAACTATTCGACAAATGTACTGGCTCGAAGATTTAGCTTGCTTTTGCAGGCAATACAATTTACTGTTAGTAACGTTATTCTCACAGTCAGTCGGAATAGGTCCGGTCACGTGCTTCAGTACTGATGCGAAATTGCCCCTCATTCATGAAAACTATTTGATGTAAAATGTTTAATACACACATGTACTGTACAACTTTTGGGAATATGTGTCAGAACATTTCCACTATTTCTTAATTTCTACAGAAGTAAGTAAGTTCTACTGTAAGTAAGAGAGTTTAGTGTTTATAGCCCAGAGAAAAGCATTTCTGTGCTTTGGTTTTGGCTCAGACATGCTGCCGCTTTACAGTATAATGCTCTAGTACACAAGTCTGTTGTGGGAAAAATGAAAATGGCGACTCCTGGGTGGAGCTGAGCACTGCGCTGAAGGAAGGTCTTTAGCAAATAATCACCTCTTTTTATATCAACAAAGATGAAAAGATTATGGAGAACTGAAGAATCTGATGGACATGTTTATAAAGAAAAGATATTACATTTTTGAATTTCAGAATCATGTGGCTGTTCCAAAAATATCAAAAAGTTAACTTTGCACAAAAGGTATATACTCTGGATGTGTACAAAAATGTTCAAACATCAGTGTATATAACATGAGAAATGAACATCTCTTGCAAACCTGTGCTTGAAAATGCTGTTATTTTCTTTTTTTTTTTCTTTCTTTTTTTTATGGCATTATAAAAATGGAGTAATTTGCACAGAACCTCCTCTAGCTTGGTGCTTGGTGCTCAGCTCCACCCAGAAGTCCACCATTATAATTTCCTCACTACAGCAGACTGTAGCTATCAGCAACATGTCACAGCTAAGAGCAAAGCCAGAGGCATTTTAATGCTGGAGGCGTTTTCTACAAAGGTTACGTTCACATAAAGTAGACCAAAAAAGCACAAAACACTTTTCATATTTTTAACCATAAAAACCCCAACACAAATAGACACACAGATAGACCTCACCAGTCTTACCTAAAAAAACCAGTGCATAAAATACAAAACATTATATTTAAAGAAGAAAAAAACACACTAAATTCACTAAAATTATGTACAATTTGAAATTCAGTGTGTTGTAATGCTGAAAGAGCCTTAAGCCTGTGAATAAATGCATTACCAGTTTAATAAAGAAAATCTAAAACTGTCATTACATCTGAATCAATTCTTATTTCACACTCTGTTTCTCTCTACACTGACTAGCTGATGAATTTAGTCTGTTACCATGTATTACTACTGGTCTAATGCACACATAACTCCTGTTAAATCTGCCCTGACATCGCTGACACAGCACAGGCTGTGCATTACGATAACACCTGTCAGGGAGACTCACAGCAGCGCAGGAATCATATAATAAAGTTTTATTCCTCCTGCCTGTGTAGTCATGCTCTTTTATTTTAAATAAAGATCTTATGCACTGTAGTTTCAAGTAAAGTAGAAAAATGTACACCAAACTGCTACTGTTTGTATTTTGATTGCCCTTGTATTATTTTATGTCTTCTAATACAATAAGTATTCACTATGTATATGCACATATAATTGATGTGAATATATATGAATATATAATTAACATATTTTTTAAAAAATGCTATGGGGATCTTTATGATTTTCCTTATTTGTTTGAACAAAAAGTTATTTTCTTTTCAGACCACACCATGCTTTAGAATACAGCGGCAAGGTACGTATGTCATTGTCCCAGTAAAAAGTGCTGATAAATAAATCATGATTTCATTGTATTATTATTATAGACCATTCATATTATCTCTGCTTGTTTTAGGCCACAAAAATACACCAACGAGCATTTGGTAATGATCACCCCATCACAGCCAGGAGCCTGGAGCTACTGGGCACGGTGTATGCTGAGATTGGCAAGAATGAATACTCAGGTACATTACACTGCAGGAAGAAATTAATGAACAATTACACTAAAATAACTGTTCAGTTGAGAATTCAATTCCATAATGTCAGTTTATTATCATTTCAACATATAATAATAATAAATACAAAAAATATAAGAATATTACCAAATACAAAAAATAGCTTCTAATTGTTTCTTTTAACTGTATTTAGAGCTGATAGCAGGATTTATTTTCTATTACTTAATTGTACATTTTAGTTAGTCATTAAACAGACAATTCCAACAGCATTCAGGACAGGTCTTTTTCTCTTTTTTATTATTTTATTATAGGTCATACTGTTTCTTTAGCTTTCTGGCGATTAGGGGGAAGAGCTGTGACGCCTCCTTTATTTCTGTTATGCTGGGAGGCGTACAGTACCAGATGCTGTTCCACATGTTTATAAAAATATAACCCTTATGTTTATCTCAGCTACTGAGTCATGCTGTTTTAAGAAAATGCTTTTAGTGCTACATGTCATCTGTATGGCTCAGCATCTTAATACAGGTGCAGAATACTGTATAGTCTGCTGAAAAATGAGTGTACTGTATATTAAACATACATGAGTGTTTATACTCAATACAATGTTGCTTACAAAAAAAATAATTACAAACATTTTACAAAATTAGCCGTGCCATGGTAACCTTCCTTTAATTTAAGTAAAACTATAAAACAGTTACAAATTCCTTATTATATAAATTTGCTTACATTTGGCATTTCAGATAACAAATAAGTTTTAGGTTGTTTTAAATTGACATAAAATTACGATCATGTTGACTGTTAATGAGTTTCCCCTGTGATACCATGGTGTTACAGTACCATTGTATGATGATGATCTAATTGCTGTGAAATACTTTTGATAAACACCATCTTGCTCATGTGAATGCAGCAATAAAAAGTGAAATGAATTGCAGGGGAAGCTTTTACTTATACATTTTTTACTGTATGTTTGGTTATATTTATTATTAACTGAAAGCACAACACGTTAAAACTATCTGCTCATGTCACAGCCTCATTGGGTCAGTGTGTATCAGCTCTGTCGAAAACGTCCTCTGTCCCTGAGTCCTACAACAATACCCTCAACAGTTTCACTCTCAGTGACAAAGATTCGGACCTCTGGCACAGAAAAGACCTACATCCTCCATCAGACACGCCAAAACCAAAGGTACAGATATTTATTAGTTGCACTGGCGGTTATTTAAAAAGAGTAAATTGCTTAATATGCTTTTTCACCAAGAATAGAAATATTTTCATACCCATGGCTACAGGTTATCAACTGTAAGATCCCTACCTCCATCCTAAAGAGGACCAACATGCCCTTCTCGTCTCAGCGGCGGAAAACAGAGAGGCATGTGCATTTCAGTGACCCAGAGATTACTGTTCATGGTAAGGGACTAAACTGGAGACTTGCAGGTCACCCTGAAGCGAGAGCTGTATCATTAAGTGAAAAATGAGTGAATTAGTAAAGTGAAGAGTTGTGACAGATCTTTGCCTGTGGGACTGAAGTTAATGACTTAACCAGGTTCAACAGTACACTTACATGTCCAACTGATTTACAAGCATAATTAATTATACATGCTAATGAGATACTTTGTAGTCTATTCTATTTTTTATATGGCAGGATGACGGTATACAGTATAGTCGTGTCTAATGTGCTAGCTGTTTCTTCTTTTGGGATACACAATGCTTTCATGTTTGTATTTGTAGGCCTGATATTTCTTTAATTTTTAAAATATTTTACAAGGGCATTCAGTTTAAATGGCAACCTGACTAAACTGTGACTAATGAATATTGTTCTACCAGCTGTTATTGTCTTCCGGAATGTTTTTCCAAGCCTAGAGAATCTAATAATTACATGTAATGGAAGTCTAAAGTGCTCTTTCATTATTTCGGATTCACAGACATTCCTTATTATGACTGTATGGGAGGTAAGTGTATTGTATAAGAAACAGTGATATTATTAACGTAATGCACATGGTGTGTGACCTCATCTTGTGTGAACTTGATGGCATGTAAAGGGATGCAATGTAGTTTTGTTTGAACCTTAAAAGTTTTGATGTGAAACACAAAACAGAAAAGTATGATTCACTGTAACTGAGAAATTATGTGCACAGCATGCATCTTTAACATTCATACTGTCTAATTTAATTCATAGATTGAAGCATGCCTCTTTGATTTGTTTGCTTTACTGAATGAAATTCATACTCACTGTCATTTGAGTAGGAATGCTACTGTATACTAATAGTGGGTAGGGCCTATGTTTGCTCTCAAAGCAGCATCAATTCTTCAGGTCACAAAATTTTTGAAACATTTCTTTCATACTCAAAATCTTCCAACCCAAAGGTGTTTTTTTTTTTACACAGATCTGGTGACTGGGAAGACCACTGAAAAACACTGAACTAATTGTAATTTTCATCATCATGCTGGAAGTACCCATTAGAAGATAGTCATAAAGGGATGCACATATTCAGCAACAATACTCAATAATAAGATGTTTTGGCATTCATGAGATGATTGATTCATATTAATTGGCCCCAAGTGTGCCAAAGTGTTCCGCACATCATTACACTACCTCCATTAGCATACAGTAGGCTGTTGACCTAGGGTCATTCATGCTGTTGTAGATTCTGACCCTCCTATCTGTGTGCTTCAGGCAAAATCAAAATTTGTCAGATCAGGCCATGTTATTTTCTCAAACAAACACTCAAACCAGCCCGGTTGGCAGCAAAATCTTTGAGATCATATTTTCCCTATCGTGATGGCTGATATAAACAGTACAGTACTTGAAGCTGTGGCTGGTATCTGCATGATTTTATTGCATGATTTTTTGTATTGTACTGCTGTCATATGATTGGCAGCATGAACATGTAAGTGCGCCGGTGTTTATAAAGAAGTGCTAAATGAGTGTCTAAATTTCCTTATTATTTCAAAATGCCTACCTTGAGTGCAAAAGTCCTTACCCTTTTGGTTGTAGGTGAAAAGGGTCAATTTGAATAAAACAATGTATAGTCTTCTTTTTCTACAGTATGCTCCCAACAACATCTTCTCCAAGCACTAATTAAGCCAGCTCTTGTTTGTTTAGCCTCATTTACCTGTGTGTATATGTACAGTATACTATGACAAGTTCCCCACAGTTACCTTGGAGATGTTCCTCCACTTTCTGTTCCTTTATTTTGCTTCTTTTTTGCTTTGGTCATTTTGCTTTATTGTTTCTTGCAGAAACAATTCTTAGCAGTAGTAATAATAATAATAATAATAATATATCCATAAATTCTGGCTTATAATAACGAGGAAAAATCTGTAAACCCTAAAACACATTAAATGCCAGAGAAAGGGTACGCAAAACTCTTGCACTCAGCAATTAAATAGCTAGAGCTAGATAGAGTTTTACCTCCTGCTCCTTACCTCCGTGAACTCTATCATCTGCAGGGTATGACTCGTCACAGAGCCGTCCCCACCTGGCCCTGCTTACCTGTCTGTTCCTGCTGCTCTCAGCATTGGGTTTAGCGCTGTACTGCACACACCGCCGACGACCCCATCGCGCCTGTGAGGAACTACAGGCAGCGCTCGCTGTCTATCTACTGCGGTTTAAACAAATCCTGTGGGGTTGCTGGATCTGGCTGACCATGCAGTGACCACAACAAACTATCAGTGGCATTAATATTCAGAATATATGGAGTACAGTAAAGCTGGACAACAACACAGAAAAGACAAAGCTGAGAATCATGGTTTTATGGAAGTTTCATGGAAATATTAGGTACTTAATGTAAGAGCCTTTACAGTATGTGATGGTCCCCACCCAAGGGCAGAACATGCCTTTACAATCCACTGATGAAAAACAGTTAACTTTTGCACGCCATCCACAGATGGCATTCTTATGCCTTTTATGACTCACAATCTCAGAGACAAGTGCATTTCAAATATATCTGTCCTTGTTGCAGTTGTGGTTTGAAAATGTTTCTGTTCTGATTATTTTTGTTACCAGCTAAACAAAGAATACTCATAGGAATCGTCCAACAAATGCTTAATATACTGAAAATAGATTTAGATTTAATCTTCTTTAAATCAGTTACAGAGTTGAAAGTCACACTCAAACACACAGCAGCGCTTTTGCTTCTCCATAAATGTTAATCTTGTAATGTTAATATATAAAATGCAAAAGAGCATTCGTTATTTCACTATTAATCCTATATGCTTTGAGTAATTACACATGTAAATAGAAAATATTAGTAACTAATGTCATTTAAGTAACCCATCTTTTTGTGCACATTGTATGTGAATGTACATAGAATCATGAGTGACACTCAACACTCAGTATAACTTATATGGTGTAAAGTTAAGCACAATGTTTCCATCTTTAACATTTACAAAACAAAGTTCAAACAAGAACGTTTGACAATGTAGCCAGCCATATTTTCTGCCAAGTCAGATTTACTTCATAGTTCAAAGGGCAAGGAATTTTTTAGTTTACAAAAATTCAAGATTAGTAGACTTGAATTATTTCTATGTTCGTGTCACCTGTGTTTATTTTTGCAAGAACCAACTAGTGTATATGAATATATTATACTTCTATTTATTTGTCTATTTTTATATATTTTTTTTCTATCTACTATTTCCTAGAGTAATATAATTTGTTATTTTTGTTCATTTTAGTTAAGTGATTTTAATTATGTTTTAATTTATGTTTAAAACATTCTTTTTTTAAAGCCAGTGGTATTTTCCACCAAAATCTGACAGAAATAAATAGGCATTCAGTACAAACTGTTCAAGCAATAAAATGTTTTTCATGTGATGGGTATATATGCCAATAACATTACCACTGATAATAATGAAATGTTCTGTATTTTGAAAGGAGTGGAGCAGGTAAAATATTTTATATTTGTAAATTACTGCAACAATACAGTGGATAATGTGACATTGATAATTAATGAACAGGTTCGGTACTTGCATTCATATTATTTGGCTTAGATAAAAAATGGGATATACAGTATAGGATAAATATTATACAAAAGTTATATTCTAAATATTAAAATGCACTCATGATAAGGGATTATACCAAATACATACCCAATATTATCAGTGTGTCTTATGTATGTATCAGACCTAATTCCTTTTTAATAACTGTGCTTTTTTTATTTTTAAATATTTTTTTAAATACTTTTTTTTTATTACTCCTAAGACTTATTTAAACAATCCAATTGCTTTTAACACACTAACTGCACCTCACCATAATTTCAGTCATTTACCAATTTTGGACATAAAAGTCCCTAATACAGATTAGTGCTGGACACCAGATGTGTTTTGTGTTTTTACTCTTATTCATGTAGCTAATTGTACTGCTACAGATTGAGTCCTACAAATGCATTACTTACTGTCATATAGGGAAAATACAACCACTGTGAGATTTTGTGAGGAAACAAACGGCAGTCAAAGTCAAATAACATCTCTGAAATTCTTTTTGAAGAATAATTACACTGAGTATACTGTATCTTTGTACATAATAATGCATAAAAGGATAAACAATATACAGCGCATGATTGTCCATTGTATAGCACCGCTTAATACTGTATATGTGAACTGTTGTTTGAAAAGAAAAATTTTACCAGCTGGTTTGTACTTGAATTCCAAATCTGTAAGGCAATATAAGGCAATGTTCACTTAAAAAGGGAAGTAAATATATATGATATGATACTTTATTTGCTAGAAAGCAGTAAAGTCTCATCAGACAGAGCACAGGCTCTCTTTATGTTCGGAGTTTGATTTGGTTATGTGTGTTTCCTCTCAACTTTTTATCAGTGACCCTGTCTGAGACAACTTGTAATAGAAGTGCCTTTTTAAGGTTCTCTCCTTTCTCTCCTCTCAGTTTAAATCACACTGTAACAGGTCATAAATAAAAGCCATTAAATAAACAATATTGCAAACCAGAGAGATGATGCAAGCTGCCACCTTTTATTGTCTGCATGTTTTATTTACTCACTCACTCATTTTAGTAGCCAGTTTATGACCTAAATCCTATTCTAGGAATACTGGGTGTGGACAGGAATACACCATGGATTGGATGTCATTTATATTATAAATATAAATTTATGGAAATATTCATGGGAAATGAGAACATTTTAAACGCTGTATGTGTATATATATTTGGCACTCATTTCACATTTAAAGTAACCCTGCATTTATAGTCACATTTTTATTATTCACACCTCATCATTGGGTGCTTATCCAGATAAAAGATCCACTGATGCTTTATTATTGCTTCTACCATTTACTTATTAACTATCTGTGAGGAATGGTACCTATAAATATATACTGTACTTTAAATACTTCTGGGAGATTTTAAACAGCATGGTAGATAGGACTCTCCAATCTCCAATACCATCATTGAAATGCCAGTTGAAGCATTCTTTCTGGAAGAATGATGTGCATCCTTCTAGTCAAATTAAAGAGACTTGTAGGATCGATACCGAGGCACACTGAAGCAGCTTTGGTGGCTTTCAGCAGTGTAACACCTTAATAAAACACTTGGTTTATTATTCATGCCATTCGATAATTAATTACTGTATATCAAGAACATATAAGAAAAAATATCTGTAGATACAGTATGTAGATACTGTATAGTGACAAGAAAAAAATGTGTGAACCTTTTAGTTTTTTGCTTTAACTTGTCATAAAATGTGTCTGATCTTCATCTAATTGAAAAGTATTGACAAATATAATGTGCTAAAATACTAACACAAAAAGATTTTTATCTTGTGACAGCCAAAGATTTGAAGGCATAATTGAAACTGGCTAACAGCTGTGTTCATGAGTCTACAGTACTGCATGTAAAACATTGAACAAGTAGGGTGTCCATGTCAGGACACCACGACGGAAGCCGCTGCTTCCTAAGAAGAACATTGCTGTATACCTGAAGTGAATTGGCAAGCAGTGTTGGGGGACGTTACTTTTTAAAGTAACTAATTATATTACAAAATTACTGTCTTTAAAAAGTAATCAGTTATGCCTCCGAGTGGCGCAGTGGTAAAGCGCTCGCCCTATCATCCGGGGAGCGCTGGTTTGAACCCCGGGTGATGCTGTT
>JAOVVA010000002.1:14322738-14339691 GCA_028565275.1 Leiocassis micropogon | reverse complement strand
ACACACACACACACACACACACACACACACACACACACACACACTAATGGATTGGGAATGACTGCTGTCTGGCTCACGGATTACATTTTTTTTAAAAATAACTAAATAACTGAGTACTTAAATGGTGGACCTAACGCGTTAGATTACTCGTTACATCAAAAAAGTAATCTAAGTACACTAACGCGTTACTTTGTAAAATGCGTTAAACCCAACACTGTTGGCAAAATGTTTTGTGGACTGATGAAACTAAGATTTAACTAGTCGAAAAGAGCACACAGCACTACATTTAACATGAAAAGGGCACTGCATTTCATAATGAAATCATAATGACTTGAGCCTGCTTTGCTGCATCAGGGCCCAGCCAGCATGCACTCACTGGGGGGAAGATGAAGTCCCAAGTGTATCAACTCATTCTTCAAGATGTGAGAATGTCTGTACTGTACGTCAGCTGAAACTCTGTAAAAGTTGGGTGATCCAACAGGACAATGACCCCAAACACCAGAGCAAGTCCACAACAGAATGGCTTCAGAAAAACAAAATCCGCCTTTTGGAGTGGCCAAGTCAGAACCCAGACCTCAACCCAATAGAGATGCTATGGAATGACTTGAAGAGACAGTACATGACGTCCAAAGGATATGACAGAGCTAAAGCAGGAAGAAAGGCCTCAAATTCCTCTTGAATGATGTGCAGATCTGAACGACAGCTACAGGAAGCTACAGGAGTGGGGTCAACCAGTTATTAATTCCAAGGGTTCAATTCCAAGGGAATTTTCCACTACCATTTTGAATGTGTTCAACAAAGATATGAAAGATCAGAATAGTTTTTTTTTTTTTTTAGTTATTATTTTAGGCACATTATATTTGTCAATACTCTTGACTTCAGATCACATTTTATAACAAATTAATGCAGAAAACCATGAAATTCCAAAAGGTTCACATACTTTTTCCTGCCACTGTGTAATCCTAATTTTTATCTCATATTTTAAATTATGTGTGATTTTTTTTTTTTTTATCTTTGGCTGGATAAATAACAAAATCACCTATAGCACCAGGATTATAGTGGCCAGATATTAAATTAAATATCTGGAAAAATAGACAATAGATGTTATGATTACCTATAACAAGGGGATTCAATCACCCAAAACTGCAAACATCCAAAGAAAAAAAGACACTGTTAAATACGGAATGTTTTTAATTTTATGTTTTATATGGAACATGAAGGTCTAGCAGAGATCATCAAACTCATTATTCATGCATTTTCTAAATTAATACACATTAAAAATAAAAATGTGCCACTGAGGTTACAAAATAATTATTTGGTTATTTTTAAACTGATTATATTGAAAATGCAGACACACACTTTTATTGCAGCATGCAGCTAAAATTCATGAAGAAAGGAATACTGAAAGCTTACGCAATGTGCAAATCTATGCCCTTTTTTGTTTGTTTTTTGCTTCAATACCCATTTTGTTTCATTTGCAAAATGTTGTATGATTACGAAGTCAACAATGATCTTTTGTTAAAAGATACAAGAGTAATGCAGTACATATTTTCATATTGAACTGCCTATATGGTTGTACACGTCTTCACATATACAGTATCACACTTGCTGTAAACGCATATACGGTACATATAGATAATAGTGAAATGGTAAGAACAGAACCCAGGTAATGACCTACAGTAAACTAAAATAAACTATATACTGTATATAGAAAACACTAACTGAAAAAAACTGTTTCTAATTCATAGCTGAGTTCCTCACATGAAGACTTAGACTACAGAATTAAAGAATTATAACATAATTAATCATTCATAATATTATATTCATAATATAATATTACAGAAAATTGTAACCAAAATGTAAGATTGAGGTTAAAAGAGTAGAAGTACAATTAGATATAATGGCAAATGAAAGAGTTGTTGAAAATGTGTTACTTATTGTAGCATAAACAGGGTTTACATTTTTTGCCCCTGTATAGCTGTAAAGGCTGTGGTAATCTCTATGGACTGGGACCAAAAATGAGCCAAGGTTCTATTTGCCACTATTTAAATTTCTTTTGCCATTATAGCGCTAAACAAAGAGTGCTAAAAATTAAGCTAATAATTTAGATTTTTAGAGTAAACTTGCAGATAGCATTTTTGCACACTTACACGCCAATAATTAATTTAATAACCAATAATTAAAGTTTCACTGGCTGCCCACAGATGATAGCCAGGCTGTTAAGAGGCTCTGCTGAAGGTGTCATAACAGTATGTGTCCAACACATCTATGGCAAAAGAACCTTGAAATACTATTCATTTCAGTGCATGTCTGTTTTGAGTCTCATCGTAAATCATCACATTCAGATAATCGGACTGTACTCTATGCTTCCAGATCAGATCATGGGACTTTTCTTATCAAATACATCTGAGCAGCGGCGTGAGGAACGGCCCAATAGGAACTCCTTCTCATGAATCAAGCTGTCCAGCAGGTCTTCCTGACGGTAGTTATGGTAGACCTTCAGGAAGGCCATAAATGTGATACCCAACCATGTCAACCAAGCAGCCCACAGTCCAAACTAAAGGGGGACAGAGTGACATTTATTTTGCATTCAAACAAATAAGAAGCACTTAATATGGTATGTAAAATACTAATACAAATGTTTTATACTGTACACCATATTTAATGTAATATGGTGTATAAAAGAGCTAAATTCAGTGCTACTGATTATGTACAAAATGATCAGATCAAACCTACTTGTGCAATAGCAAATTGGTCATAGTATGCAGAGTTGTCCAACCCCAGCTCCAAATCAGTGTCCTGTAAATCCTCACAACTACAATGTGAAAAGAATTGAAAAAGTATTACAGACACAGCCCTTAAAATGCATTCAAATACACAATATACAGTAAGATAGGAAATATTTATATTTCTGCAGTGGTGTTCTGTAAAACATGATCAATCTTTAAGGCATTGTTGCTAAACTGGGCCAGTTCTTATTATGATTATAATACTAGGTAGCAACTCACACATGATTCAGTGCCTTGTCAACCTTTATGTTGTATATGAAAAGAGGCATTCTCTTGTCTTCATTAATATAAAAATGTATACAATTAAAACATCTTACCAGAGTTTAAACAGAACATTTCTTTGTACTTATCTTTGCTGGACTCCCTGAAAATCTTTTTGAGCACTGGGCTATAAAAGAAAAAAAAACAGAAACCTTGCCTCCACTGCCTCCACTGGCTTCTGTACTGTACCACATTCAGTCCAGATATAAAAGCTTAAGCTTGGTTACATTATGTAAGAGATTTAATGTTGGATATTTAAACAAGTACAAAAAGCTTTGTCAATGAAGTTTCATGATTAATTAAGATGATTATGTTAAACTGCAGCACTGAATGTAAGATTCTCACTATCCCCTGAAAGAAAGAAAAAAAAAAACCTTATGCACTGTTTTACCTGCTGGGCATGCTGCCCTCCTCAGTAATAGCGTCGCACCACAGGTTAAAGCCCACTGTCACTATGGTACTGGACAGGAACACAGCACATACCACGAACAAGCTGATCAGCAGATTCAAGAAGGCATTAAATATGGAGCTGTGGAAAATCAAGCAAAGGTTTAGAAAGCTGCAAGACATATACTAGACATGATTATTAAAAAAGGAAATGAATAGATTTTCTACTTATGTAATAACAGATGTGTTTAGTGACTTATTCAGTTATTATGAATAACAATAAAAACACTAAGTTGTCTGGAAGGGTCACTGATGTACAGCATTAGTCTGATGCTGTCCTGCTGCCATGACATATAACCTATACACATACACATACATGTTCACTGATGCTTGATAAGGGTGCGTCATCTGTTGTGGCATGAATGCTGTAAATAACAATGTATTGTTGTTTTTTTTTTACCTTTTACCCAACCACAAAAAATGTATAAGCATCAGTTCTAAAAGTAGAATGCATTGTTCGTTCAGCCGTATTGCATGATAGATTTTTGCAATAATGCTTTCACGACAATATGAATAAATACTTTGTAACAAAATGTTTTATTGTGTGCTGTGAGCATCTTAACCACTCATACACATGCTCCAGATGTTCCTGTGGGTGTTTTGATGAATCACGGTACAGACACACGCGCGCGCGCACACGTATGCACACACGCGCGCACACACACAGACAATCTAGCAAACAAAAATAACTGGTTTTATTAAAACTAAATGTTCACCAGTGTACTTTAACATTTTGTAAGGCGTTTTACGTTTGCAACGTTTCACTATCCGGTGTTTTGTCAGTTTATATCGTGCATCTCTAACAGCCTCACTGCATCTTTGCACCCCGTCATATTTTAAGAGTAGTAGATAAAGAAACGCAGGAATTGTGAGTGGACTCACTCGTCATGGCCTTTGCAAATGAGGAAGAGCAGTCTCCAGGCCTGAATAGCGGCCAGCACGAGAGAGGCCACGCCGACGAAGGTGATGAAGCTGCAGGAGGACTGCGGTCCCCACTCCTCCACCATGAAGCGCTGCTTGGACACCGTGATGTTCTCGTTCTGCCACATTCCCCGCGTGAACAGCAAGCATTTCCCTCCGAAGTCCTCAGCATTTTCCGAAAGAGGCACTACTGCGATAAACCCGAAGATGAAAGCCAAAAAATACAAGACGCACTGCGTGAATATAAAATTGTTTTTTGCCATTTTCACCCGGCTCGCGCTCAAGCAGCTGACCACCGCTGCCGCGCATGCGCAGTCCCACTCTTTGTAAGAACAGAGGAGAGGACAGTACATGTAAAAAAAAATTAATAAATAATAATAATAAAGACGTGACTCTTTAACACACGAGATAGTGTATTTACAATATATAATATTGGTTGTTGTTGTTTTTTAATCAGGTTTTAACCCAATACACCAATTAGTCTAAAGTTTGTGGATACCTGACCATCACATCTATATGAGCTTTTGAGCATCCCTTTCCTGATTTAGCTCTTCTTGTTAGAATTCCCCCTTATTCCTCTAAGAGGGCTTTCTATTACTACGACTTTGATTCATTCAGCCATATGATTATTAGTTAGGTCATGCACTGGAGTTCAGCAAGGAGACCTAGAGCACAGTTGGTGTTCCAGATCACCTTCAGTGGGATCGAGAGCGAGTTCTCTGCAGGCCACTTAAGTTCTCAGCTCAAGTCTTGGCAAACCATGCCTTTACAGTACTCACAATGTGCGCAGGGGCATTGTAATGCTAAAACTATGCGGAAATGACAATTTCACTTTGGAATTAATAATGTAACAATTATTATTATTATTATTATTATTATTATTATTATTATTAAACAGATTAGGGACTCTTAGTTCTAATGAAGAGAAATCTGGCTATAAATTATATCAAGTCAAGGTTGGTTTTGTTGTTTGTTTGTTTGTTTGTTTGTTTTTAACTGTCATTTCAACAATACACAGTAAGGAGAATACATATTGAAGCAAAACAATGTTCCCCCAGTACCATGGTGCTTCATAAAACAGCACAGATATGCATCCAAATATGCATCCATAATACAGCTTACACAGTTTTTTGTTCTAATACTTATATTTTGTGAGCTTAACAAAGAAAAAAGTGAGCATTAGCAAAAAGAGTAGAATAGAATGGTGTTCAGTGCAGTTCAATGTGTGTGTGAGTGTTGATGACAGTCCAGCCTCTTGATGTTGATGACTTGTGGGGAAAAAAAATCACAATTTGACCATATCATGGCAGGATGCTGAAGACAGGATGGCTTTGCACTGCTGATGCTGCATGTGTTGTAAATGTCTATGACAGAGAGAAGACAGACTCAGTGATCTTGTCAGATGTCCTCACTATCCACTGCAGCGTCTATGCCAAGATGGTACAAATCCCAAACCAGACGTGATAGAGCTGCTACGGATGCTCTGTAAAACATGGTGATGATGGGGACATTGCTGAGCCTTCTTGGCTATTGGGCTGGTGTTAAGAGAGCAGTTGAGGTTATCCTCCTGGTGCATATAAAGGAATCTGGTGCACCTGACAATCTCCACACATCAACATTTAAAAGAGAATGTTAGGAAATGAATGATCCATCTTTTAAGTGAATTGTGTGAGTTTCTATTCAAAATGTGCAAAATAAAGAGGTAATCAAAAGAGTAAGGAAAATAATATGAAAAAGAGGAAAAGATAAAGCAGTAGCAGGTGTGTTTCTATGTCATGTCATTGCATTAATATTACACCTCATTCTAGCACCCTTATAGTTTAGATTGCTTGAGTCACTTGCGCAAGGCCAATTTGTTCTTGTGTGCATATCATCCTAAATTTAGTTCTGATCAGAATTTAAGAGCATACTCACCCTGCAGTATTTAAGAGTACACTCACTATCTGCACAGACATACAGAATTCATGTGTGTCACCTGTTTGTTAATATTACCCACCACCAAGCCTGAAAAAAGGGTCAATCGTTTAAATTCAAGTGTATTCATATAAGTATTTATGAGACAGGACAGAGCAGCTGCACTGGAGGCTGCTGCAGCATCAGGGAATTCATCCATTTTTAATGGAATAGATTAGCACTATCTCCACTAAGCAAACCAGAGAATTCATACTGCCAGGGTAAAAGAAAGAGACAAGAGACAAGCTTTACATTTTAAGGGCACAGTGCAGTGCTACTGTGTATTGTTTTTTGCCAGCAAAAAAAATAATAAGAAACCCCTCACCATGATGTATTACCATCAAACTGAACTCATAACAAATATTTATGTGATTGACATACTGCACATTCACTATGTAATTATATACAATATTTACAGGGTGGGTAAAAATTAACCAGGCAATAGGATAGCACTGGCAACTTTATTTCAATGCAGGATATTGCACCACCCCAGTTTGCACTTATTGTGCATGAGTGGTTAGAAGAGGAATTTCCAGGACGTTGGCTGGAAACTTTTGCTTAGAAGAATTGCTTTAATTTTCCAATGGTATAAAGTACATGTAAAATTTGCTTCAGTAAATTTGTATTAGAAAAATGGACTTTATTACAGTACCAATTTATAATACCTATTTACTTTTCTCCCATCCTGTGTGTATATATGTATGTATTATCATATATATATCAAGAAATATTGCAATGAAATATATGCAATGAAATTGCTATATCACTCACTCACTCACTCATCTTCTATACCACTTTTTCCTGTATTCAGGGTCATGGGGAGCCTGGAGCCTATCCCAGGATGCTTAGGGCACGAGGCAGGGTACACCCTAGACAGGGTGCCAATCCATCGCAGGAAATTGCTATATAACTATCAGTATTTAGTATGAAGTCATTTATTCTTCTAGTCCTGCTGGATCCAGCTTGGCATAGAGTCAAAAAGAAGTCTACAGTGCTCTTGAGTCACTTCCTCAATCCATGCCTGCTTGATTCCTCCAGTAGGGCATGTACAGAAATTTGCAATTTACTTGATAAATCCTTAATATTAGGCATTTTTGTGGACACTTTTGCTTCAGAAAGTAAAATTCCTGACATGTCTTTGTTCCATTTTATACTAAACTAGATGATTCTAATAAGCCTTCTTCAGCCAGATAGGAAGAAGTAATTAATGACATCACCTGTTTTGTACACAGGGAGAACTCAAAATATAGCTTATTTTGTATTAATACTTTTGCCCACCACTGCACATACAGAAATATAAAAAAAAATATCCAACGTGACAGAAATAGGCTAAGCTAATTATAAATGGAAATCTTTTTTTAACTTCACTCATCTATGATCCTTCTCTCAGGATTGTTTGAGCCGTTTGCCCCGATTGCCTTCAGCTTTTCTGATGCTTGACTCTTCCTTTGAAGCCTAAAAAATAAAAATGAATCATCAGGTTTTTAAAATTGCATTATATATACATTAAATTAAATTAAATACATTAAATTGTTCAAATCAAGAAAATATTTACCTCTGTTGTATAATTCTGACTTTTTTGCAAGTTTACAATTTGAAGGTTTAATCATGGCTTTTTCAGACATTTTCATCATTTACAGGCACCTACTGTACAATCAGGTAAGCTTACAGTATCTTACTTATGAAGCTCATATTGTGCTGCAATACGTTTCCCCTGTATACATGTGCGTGAAGTCAGAGCCAGAATATCCTGATCCTATTAATCTATGCCTTAGGTCATGGAGCTGCAAATAACGTCCATGATGAAAACCTCTACTAGCAGCTTTTCCCTTCAAAAGCACACTGACGTCACAACGTCAAGCAGCCCCTTACAGTGAGGTGGAGATTAATAATGATGACTATTTTACCCTCCTTGTTAAGTCATATTTGTGTGATATCAGTTTAAAATCACATCATACAGCTTGTCTTGTGGATTTCTGTTTATCTAATAATAAACATATAAATACAAATTATATGCAGTAGACTTACAGCATCAGTGTTATAAATAAATAGTAGAAATTGTAATACTCATACACATTTGTTATTTATATAATTGAAATATTATTATAATAAACATATTGAACTTGTATTCCTACTAAATATCAAACTGTTTTTATACTACGTTTTACACCAGATCTCCCCACAACAGTCTAGGGCCGACCCTCGAGTCACATCATCCTCCTTATTTAAGCACACTGCTGGTGAAAATAAAGCTACAGCACATACTGTAGAATATTTCATGCCAATTTAAAATGCAGCCAGCCAGACTAGTTAGCTAGATTTAATTGTGGGGGGGAATTGCTGCATCATCTAGCGTGTGTCATGACGTGATCATTCCAGGAGTGTGCGTGTGTGTGCGCGTGTGTGTATGAGTGTGCATAAGGAAGAAAACCGTATAAGGTAAGAAGGATAACATAAGGGTTAAACACAATTAAGAACTGCTAACCAGTAGAAGCAAAAAATAAAAGGTGAAAAAATAAATCTGTTAAAAAATAAATCTGTAAAAATTTAGTAAATAAAGACATAAAAAAGAACTAAATAAATATATGAAATTTAAAATGTATACATTGTAAAAAAAAAAAAATGTATGTCAAATAAAAAATGAAAACAAACTTTAAATTTCAAAATTTACAATTTTTAAAATAGAAAAAAAAACATTGGGCAATGACACATGTAATGTTCAAAGCATTTCACAGAAAGACTGTGGCTTGTACTGGTTCAGGATCATATACTGTATATATATTCCCTCTCTCTCTCTCTCTCTCTCTCTCTTTCTCTCTCTCTCTTTCTCGCATATATTTGTACATACAGTATATATGTGTGTGTGTTTATGTGTGTCACTTGCTCAATCCATGCCTGCTTGATTCTTCCTGAAGATCATGACAGAAATTTGCAATTTACTTTACAATTCCTTAGTTTTAGACATTTTTGTGCAGATATGCATATAGAGTCAGCCCAAAAAATTTATAAACATTTCAGGAGAAGAAATACCTAACATTTGAATATAAAATTTATTGCTATATGTTATATATTGATATATATGATAATATTATGATATTAATATGATAGTATATATAATAATATATAAATATATAAATATGATGTATATATAATATACGTCATACTATTTTTCTTTTACTGAAGTGTGTATAATTTTTTTGTCTGACTCTGTATATATGGATTAAATGTGTAGGTCATGTTCAGAAGATTAATCCAACACTGCCACTGTGTGGGCAATGCATATTTTCATATTACACATGTACATCCACTTTGAGAGATAGAAGGCATAGTCAATCGAGCCAGTTAGACATTCTTACCTGTTTCACCTCTTGCTTGCATCCTCTGATAAGCCCATGAGACTGAGGCCATCCTAGAACAAGAGAGTGTCTTTTCTCTAAAAAGGAAAAAATAATGATCAGTAAGCCAGAACTAAAAAAGAAAAGAAAAAAACTAAACCATGCAATGGGTTTTTCAGACATTCATTGGATTTGTGTATATTTGTATATATATATATTTGTGTCAGGTATAACCTTTTGAGATAGCAGAGATCTGCTCGATAGCAGGCAGCAGTCCAGTGGAAGCTCTTCTGGTCTCCAGAGCCTGCTTCCACCAGCTGCCCAGTTTACAGTCACCCACTCTGTCTGAAGTGGTCCTAAAACACACAACCTCCTTAACTCCTGCATTTTTACCCTCACTCGCTGCTTTGTCTTTGGTCTTCTCAGTAGGGCTGAGTGGCAGTAATGAGGCTCCAAGAGAATTATGAACCTGATGAGGACGAGAGCCACGTCTCACAGAGTTAAAATCTATTACCAGAATAGAACTCCTGACAGATGCTAATGATGATGGTTGAATTGGTTCTTCATCCTTCAGTGTGAGGTTTTGTTCATGGAGCTGCTTCAGGAGGTCCTGCATGCTCTCAGTAATTGCGCAGGAGGTAAGGATCTCTGGCTGGTCCATTGCATCTTGAGGATCATGAAAGAAGGACTTCTTCTTCTTAACTGGAGGGTAAGGCAATGCTCTCTGTACACAAAAAGGGCAAAGACTACTATCAAAGCTCAACCGCTCAATAGAGGGCAAGTCATGCAGTTGTTATAAATGTTACAGTTTATACAAAAGAATACAGTACACGGTGACTTACATGAAGCTATTGACGGATAGTTAGAGAGAACCACACTAAAGAGTAACTCATGATTTGTAAAGTTTTTAAGCTCTATCACAAATATGACTTACTCTTAAAGGTTTCAGGTTCAGGAAGCTGCTCGATGCAGATGCTTCATCACAATTGGAGTCACTCTCAGAAGATAAAACACTGGACTGTTCAATTTCATCTGCACCGATGCTCTCAAAATGCAGTTCCTGGACCATATCATCTGTCGTTTTCTCTATAAAACAAGGCCAGGTCATTAACTACAGCCAGGAAACAGTTAAGACTTTTACTGGTCATATGATTAGAAAACAGAATGAAAATCCTCACCAAAATCAGGAATGAAGAAATTGTCACAATAGACAGGGATTGCAGCACTGTACAATGCTGTTTGTTCCTTACTGCTGTAGATTTTATATATCAAGGCAAAACATGTAACAGATCAAAGTTTTAATTTTGTGCAAAATAAACACAAAGTATTTAAACCATTTATGTTTTAAAACTGGTCGAGATTAAATGTATTTGAGACGTGCACTGCATGTTAATCTTATCTGAATGTCTTTTGTGCCAGGCGATAAACATTTTATAAATTTTTCAAGAAAATAGAAGGTAAAGGAAATATCAAAACAAAATTAACTAGATTATACACTCCACTTTATTAGGAACACCCATACACTTAAATACACTTTTATCTCAGAAGCACAACACACCAAACCGATCTACAACAGCAGAAGACTACCTCAGGTACCCTTCCTGTCAGCCAAGTACATGAATTTATAGCACAGGCCCAAGGAACTTGGATAGAAAGGTTGGTTTTACATGTGTCTAGATGCAACAGATACTAGCCCATCTGGCACCCACAACCATGCCATGGTCAAAGTCACTGCGATTACATTTCTTCCCTTTTTTATGTTTGATTGTAATTGAAGCTTCTGACTTTTAGCTGCATGTCTTTTTATGTACTGTGCCCCTGACAAATAAATGCATAAATGTCTAGGTACCTGTAACTACACACCTTTGCTATTTGTGCAGTGACTGCACGAACACTCTTCTGTTGCGCCACTCAAGAGGTATGCTTCAGGATTAATAACCAAATATTAACATAAAAGTTTAAGGGGTTAACTTTGTACGCTGTGAATTTCCATAATGACTGTTTTTGTTGCAGTGTATACACCGATTTAATTCAAATGACAACATATCAAGGTTTTGTAAACATTTAAGGAGTATGACGAGAGATCTTTCAAATGTTTAAAATACCTGTCCTCTGTTTGTGTGACATCCATCATGTGGCCCTCAGCTGGATCTACAAGATTTTATGATATTGCACCAGTCAAAATATTATCAACACCTTCATCTACTTTAGAAACACTAAATATACACAAAAAAATATTTCTTACAAAGTTAAGGAAAAACGAACAATCAAAGCTTAACTCACCTTCAGAGATGAACAGCTCTTCTACACTTTCTCTAGTTGAGCTTTTCACAAGCATCGCTTCTGGGGCATCCCCTACAGACAGAGTAAAATCTGAACAATATTGGGTAACAGCTTTAGCTGGCATGCAACTATAAGTTAGCGAGTCAGGCTGTTTATCACTGGTCTCTTCTTGTCTCCTCTCAGCAGCTGGAGGAGAGGGGGAACAACTGAAGGAACATACGGACTCTATGCTTTGTGGAAATGTGGATACATCTGCTGGAGACACATGAACCTCCTAAACACAAATAACAAAGAGGAATGAACGGGAATGGAGATGATAAGACTGCTAAAATAGCTGGTAGTTCCCCAAAAAAATATTATAAGCTTTTTATGGAAGCACATACTATTTAGCTATAGGTTATATACAATAGAGTATGTTTTCTTAGTTACTTTATATGGCGTAAGACTTTGACATATTGTTTAGTACAGTAGTGTGGGATATTGGATATACATGGGCATAGTGTGCCATTCTGTCACTGTGTAACAACTCCAGCTCTGCCGGCTCCTTCTGGCAAGAGGTCTCAAGTGACTGAGTATTAATCCTGTTTTCCACCATCATCCTAAATGGGCATAAACAGCATAAATATTAATACGTAATTCCTACATTATTACGTCATCATATTTTTTCTACGTTACTGTACTAATCTACTTTTATATAGAGTACCTTGCAATTTTTGTGGATGAGTTAATCTCCATCACAGTTTCTCTAAATAGTCTGAGAAAATCTCCAGAAGTCAGAGAGCCATTAAACAGACACTGGTAGAGCAGTGCAGATAACGGACTGGGACCATGTCCTGAAAATATCAGAATATAATCTGAAACCTTTTAATGGCCATATTTACATTACTAAGCAATTCTTGGACAAAATATTTATATTTAATCGAATTTTTTTTGGGACAAAGTAAGTTTGGTGTCATAATAATAAAATCTCTAATATTCAGTGAATTAAAAAAAAAAGTATTTTCACCTTTTACAACAAACTTATTTCCTGCCACCACATCAGCAAGATTTCTCTGCTTCATTCTGTTAGGTTTACTTGAATTTGGTCTCTCAGATAATTTGAGACATGGAATATCCTACAATATAAAGAAATAGTTAAAATGTCATGCATTTAATATATTCGTATGAATTTGATTTGTAGACCCCTATGGTTTTCAGGTAAATTGTCTGAATAAAATAATTAGTTTACATTTAGTATACATATATATAGTATAGTGTGGAAAAATACTGTATCATATTACATACACTGGCCAGTATTTCTCCACCGGGATTGAGGTTTTCACAGTCACTGATGAAATGTTCAAGTACGTAGTGATTTCCTGGTTGGCACCATCTGAGCAGAATTTGATCCTCAGCATGGCTGAAACAATATGATGTCCAAATGACTCTTAATAAAATCATGATATATCGGAATATAGTGAATATAAGATGTAATGAGGGTCATATTTTAAATGCTTTAAATGCTGCTTATATGGTAGTCAATAAGATTATTTTTTTATATACTTGTTCTGTAAGAGTCCAGCATCCTGAATAGTCTCAATAGCAGGCCTGGAGTAGTAAAGGTACTTCTTTGCTGAATGCTTTTGCGCCTGTCTCAGCAACATCCTTAATACAGCATATCTGTGACATGATAACCATCCTGAACTGGCCTCTGAGCATAAAAGCTTTCCAGGTGAAATCTATGTGAAAAAGCATATTTGTTTTACAGAAATGTAACTGTAGCAAAAGTCTCTGTATCCCAGAAAGACTACAAATTATATCTTTAGAATTTTATACTGTAAGTGAAATGGTAAAAAACTGTATGACATACAAATATAAAGCCATGGTCAAGAAGCCACCATCCATAGATCTGTTGGAAGACATTGGCTGGAATGCTGAAGGTATGACAGAAAGACTCCGGGAGGCCTCGTTTACACTGAATGTTAGACACATCAAGAATAAAATACAATATCTGGAGATAAAGAGTTAAATAATAAAATAACATCAAGATAATCTACAGTAAGGCAATCCAAACCCTTTTAGTTATTTATGCGTCTTCAGTAACCACTTTATCAGGTTTTCAGTTAAATTGGAGCTTATCGCAGGAAAACTGGGTAAACACACCAAGGATGGAACTCCAAATTACAGCACGCGTTCATACACTTATTCACACCAAAAAACAATTTACCCCTACAGAACCCAGATGTAGAGAATATGTGAAACCTTACATAGGCAGTAACCCAAGCTCAAGATAAAACCAGAAACCCTCAAGCAGTTAGGTAGCAATCTGACTGTATTATCATTTTATACACACTAGAGAAACACAAGAAGGATACAATGACCAGGGCAGATATGGTGTCTGTATAGGAGACCAGTACAAGCTTTAGGAGAGATTGTAGTGAAGGTGGAGGATATGTCTGGTAGGTGCAGTCTTCTGAAACCCATAGTGACCCATATTGTTTCTGCATATAAGCCACTATACCCTGTATAACGGAGCTCCCTCTATGTCTATCCTCAATATCACATCTAAGGAGAGAAAACATACAGTAGACAGACATTTTTTTTATCTGTGCAGAAACTTTGCCAGATTTTCTGCTAAAGGGGTGAAAATGTCAAAAACAGTCGTGTAACACAGAATGCTAAGGAAATAGGAGGGTGGTGAGGAGAAATACTGTGCTAGTGCACTTGTCTGTGTGTTAATGTGAATTACCGCAGCTCCAGACAAGTTGTCTTATAGTGCTGGTTCATCTCCTGCCACATCTGAGAGATCTGCTTTAACTTATTAGCATCTAAAAAAAATACAATATTTAATTATACAAATAACTAAAAGTGTTGGTGTCTCTTTTACATGCTGTATTCATTGTGCATTTTCGTATTGTCGCGTGTGAAAAAAGTCCTGGTTTCCTATAAAAATCACTGGCTCAATGGTTTAAAGTTGCAGGCTAGTCATCAGAAGATCATTAGATAAAATGCCAGCCCTGCAAAGCAGCTGTGGAAAGCTATCTGAGATATGTGAAAAGTCACATGCATATGTATTGAAAATGTTGTATGCATTCCTTATATTACTGGATCAAATATGCATTCGTGACCATAGAGGTTACCACTGACACAATCATTATTAATGTTTCTCTTGGTCAAGTGTTATGTAAAGCAATACCTGGGTAATGTGGCAGAAGTCCATTAAAGCTCCACCACTGTACCAGTCTTCCCAACAGGATGTGTTGTCTCAGTGTGTGCAGATTAAGATTCCAGCATCCACTTTGTTCCATAGCTTTTGCATTAATTTGACACATCAAACGTGTGTGTTCTGAGACAGGACAAGAAAAAGGGAGCAGAAAAACTTAAAAGATAAAAAGGGTCTGCTTCCTTGTTTGCATTTTTTAAACAGGATATACATTGAAAGCGGTTCTTAATAATAATAATGGGTACACGATTTTAAAGCCTGCCACATGCTAGAATGAATTTACTGGAAATGACCAGTGTGTGACTTACCCAAGCGAGCCAATAAGAGCAGATTTTTAAGTTTCTGTGTCAGTAGACCTAATTTAATGAAGGATGTCTGATCTAGAACCATCCACATTCCATGACACTTACCAAAGCCTAGGAGCAGAGAGACAAGTGATAACTCCATACCGCCTAAACTGTATATTTCTTACCTGCAGCTATCTTTTAAAAAAGGATAATGCATCATTTTATGGCGCTCTACTCACAGACAGTTAGCAGCTCATTCTTGGTCAGTTCTATGGAACACTGAAGCCAGCTGTTGAATTTTGCAAGGCTCTTGTCTGCATCACATTGACCTTTAAATTCATGGCATCAGATACACTGTTAAGTCATTGCCATACACTGTGTATTGTCTAAACATGATTAGCTAATAGGAATAATCCTATAAGGTCTATTCTTGCCTTCAGTGGTGAGACTGTGGAGCCAATGAGTGATGCCTCTCACGTTGTTGCCAGTTAAAGCTTTGTTCCAGAGGACTTCTTTATTGAGCATTATGCTGGTAATGCAGAAGATCTCACTGCATGTTCTTTAATACTGGTGAAATAGGGTCCTTTGTTTTAATGTCAGTCTTTTCCCAATTTATGATATTTTCAGTTAAATCAAACTGTCTTGGATTAATAATAAAATCACAGTCCACTAGCTAACATTTATAATAGTGTAATAATATTATAATAAATATAGTATATTATAATAGTAATAATAGTATAATAAAAATATTATAATAAAACATATAAAACATATTTAATAAAGCACATTTAAAATGTTAGTTTATTCCTATACTTTCCTTTAATTAAACTTCTCTCCGTAGTGCTATGTCACAGAGAGCTACACATTCACAGTATTGAAAAATCTAGTACTTACCTGTAAGTGAAAGTCCAGCACTTGGATAAGTGACATGTCTAAATCTGCTGACTGGGGCTCTGCATGCACTTTCTCTGACTCAATCCTGTCTACGTCAGAGTAATCCAATAATATCAACATGCAAAACCCACCAAGCACCATGATGAAACTGGCTCTCATGAGGGAAAGCAAGACCAAAAAGTGCCTCATTAAGTTCATTTAGAGGTACCAGAGTCAAAAATCACCAATTAACAAACAGCACCTCAGATTAGAGCTGTTTATGAAGGCTTTACAGAGCATAAGTAGCAGACACATCTCAATATCATCTGTTCAAAAGAGATTGTTGCATATTTTGAATGTTTTCAGCATTGTTTTACAATGTAGAATAAATAAAAATCAGGAAAAACCATGGAATTAGATAGTGGGTGCAAACTTCTGACTGGTAGTGTAAATGTGACCAGTGAATATATATATATATACTCAGCAAAAAAAGAAACGTCCTCTGACTTTCAACTGTTTTTACTGTCAGTAAACTTAATGTGTAAATATTTGTATGAACACTAAAAGAGTCAACACCATAAGACATAAAGTAAAAATGTTTC
>JAOVVA010000002.1:14302963-14322485 GCA_028565275.1 Leiocassis micropogon | reverse complement strand
ACGAATGCATGGATGACAGTTTCAGCATCTTTGGTACTGATGAAGGGACGCAGTTGGGCAATGCGGCGTAAATGAAAAAATGCAGATTTAGTGACAGATTAAATGTGAGGCTAAAAGGAGAGTGTGGAGTCAAAGATTACTCCAACTTAAGAGTTGTGCATAAATGAATGCCATTTAAACAACAATAATCTCAAGTAATGTCTTTAAAAAAGGCCAAAAATTCTCCAACAGTGAGAAAAACTGATAAACCCCATACAGAAAACATTTATATCTAGTTTTGTTTTTCTACTTGAAAATGTCACATACACCTATTGGACAGAAGAGTATACTTTCAATTCAATACTGTAAAATGAATTAAACACATGTTATGAAAATTATCTAAATTAGGCTTAGAAATAATTATATGCACCATGCAGTAATTCGCACTTATTCTCTATACTGCTTATCCTACACAGGGTCACGGGGGTCTGAAGCCTATCCTAGGGGACTCAGGGCACAAGGCAAGGTACACCATGAACAGAGTGCCAATCTAGCACAGGGCACACAAGCACTACATCACATGCTGCTCACCATGATATAAACAATGGTATTATATGGAAGACAATATCAGTGCATTGGGAAGCTCTGACTCTTACTAATACTATTCCTATGGCTTGCATTACACATAGTGTGCAGTGTGAGATTTGTGTTGGTGACAGAAGGTACTCTGCCAAATCCAACTGGGCTGATTAGTGATTACAGGAGATTATAAAGCCTGGGCCTGTAACAATATCTCACGACAGACATATCAGTGTAAACATCAGTGCTTACAATGAAACCGAGAATATCTAATGAAGAGTAAAGAATCAACGTGAATGTACTGCAGGATGTTACCAAAAATTAAGCGAGAGTGAAGCAGACATGTGTGGGTGAGTATTAAGGTGTTTACTGCTACCACTAATTCTCTAAAGGATCATTTTCATTTAGAATGTCTGGCCAAACGCAGGGAGAGTGTGAGTGTGTGAGAGAGTGTGTGCATGCGTGTCAGTGAAAGAGAGATTCGTTTGATCTGCTCTGCTAAAAGTTGGTGGATTTTATGCCAGAATTGTTATTGATTACAGTTTGTAATGCAATAGTACATTTAATGTAAAAAAAAAAAAAAAAGTGTATTCGATTTCCAGTCTTTATCAAGGTGATGAATGATTTTTAGAAATTTGTTTGAAATACTGCGTATAAAAGCTGAAAAGAAAAACTTCAAACAGGAAAAAAATGGGATGTAAACTAACGTGAATTCTTTGTCGATTTGTCTGTAAGAATGTGAGCATCTTCCAGGTCACGTGGAGAAATAAGAGCAAGCTAGGCTGCCCAAAGAGATACTCATGTATTTACAAAAGGCAATATAAAACTTTACCAATGCACATAATTATGGACTGCTTGCATCTAGCCAATGTTTAGTAATTTCTCACTAATGAGTAGTCAACAAATCCAAGTTGAAAATGCCTTGATTTGAAAAAAAAATGCCACATTGATGGGAACTTGTACTATGGATCAATGTCCTTGCCAACATTTTCTGGTAACCTATTTCTCAACAAGAACTACTTCTTTTAAATTCAGCTGTTTCATCTGAATACTGAAGCCAGAGGAAACGATATATTATGGCTGTACTACGCATAAGATTCACCAAAACCCAGAGAGACAGGCTTGCCCAGGTGCTTTGGTTGCTGAATTGGATCTCAGTCGTGACGGGTCTCATCCTGTTCAGTCTGGGCCTTTTCCTGAAAGTGGAGATCAACAAGAGGAAGGAGCTAATGGCTAAGCAGGACGTCCATTCCGTACCAGATATGCTGATTGCAGTGGGGCTCATCGCTTGTGTGATAAACTTCGTTGGAGGAAAGATCTGCTATGACTGTGTAGACACCAACAAGTTCCTGCGCTGGAAGCTTTTGATGCTCCCGTATATAATTTGCACATTCTTCTTCACCCTGTGTGTGCTAGTCGGTGCACTCATGTGCTACACCATGCACGGGGAACTGAAGGAATCTCTAGCACTGGGCCTACAAAATGCCATACGCTACTATAAAGATACGGACACACCGGGCCGGTGTTTTCTTAAAAGCACAGTTGACCTCCTGCAGATCCAGTTCCAGTGTTGCGGAAATGTAGGCCACCGGGACTGGTTCCAGATTCAATGGATCAGCAACCGCTATCTGGACATGTCCAAGCAGGAAGTTGTGGAGTAAGTAAGGACTGAAATTAAATCTAAGAGTGCTCAGAGTCTGGATTATTTGACATTAATTGGCTGTGTGATTTTTTTTTTTTTTTTTTCCAGCCGTTTACGAAGTAATGTGGAAGGAAAGTATCTGGTTGATGGAGTACCTTTCAGCTGCTGTAACATCAACTCACCTCGACCATGCATTCAGTATCAAATCACCAACAACACAGCCCATTTTAACTATGACTACCAGTCAGAAGAGTTAAACCTGTGGAGTAAAGGCTGTCACCAGGCTTTGGTGGAATATTTCACTTACATAATGCACTCAGTCGGCCTTATTGTGCTTCTTATCTGGCTCTTCGAGGTTGGCATTTACTCATTTCGAATAATATCATGTTTTTGCTAAAGGGGACCTTTTGACCATTTAATATTTCTCTTTAAAAACTAAAACTTGCTTTACAGGCCTGTATTTAAAGCTTTTTATTCCAACCAAACTATCCAACTAGACATGTATATTCTTGTATAACTTCTGCATGGTTTGAATGAAAACCTGCACAAACACACATAGGCCGTTTCTGGAGAAGATTAGACACCACTGATCTGTACTAAGCCATCAACACTCAGTAGCCCATCTCATGTAAATACTCCATTTCATGACACTACTAGCATATAAAGCTATAATACCTTTAGCATGTATGATTTTCCTCACCTATTTGGTTCATTACCCAACTAAACTATAAAACTAAATATGCATGATTTTCCACATTTTCTCTTTGTAATGACAGATCTCGGTGCTCACTGGTGTCCGGTACTTGCAAACAGCCTTGGAGAACGTACTGCTTCGAGGAGACCCTGAGTCTGAATCTGAAGGATGGCTTTTGGAGAACAGCTTTGCGGAGACAGCACGCTATAGCTTCAACATCATAAAAAACCTGGGCAAAGGCAATCAGATTGAGGTTGAAAATGGTGATCCCAATGTAAACAGGCCAACCACAGCACACTATGGTCCTGATAACGTACCTCCAAAGCAAACGACTGAGGACAGTTAACCACAGCTTACAGTAGGGTATTCAATCCTATACAAGTCTTAGGAAAAACTATACATAACATATTGACCAAGACTGACTTTAATACATCTAATGGAAAACAAAATAAGTACAAAGCAACTCGTCACTCACTGCTACACAAAGTCTTAAATTCACTGTGACCACACTTCACTCTTATTGTTTAAATGCTTTTTAGAAAACATGCTGGAGCATAGGATTTTTTTAAAGATGGGAATACACTGCACAAATTTAGCCAGGATTTTGTATTTAGCCAGGATTTAAAACTGTGCCGAGTCCATCCTAGTCTGCACCAGACACCACAAATGGTGGCCAGTTGGCACAGAAATCGTTGTATATGAGGGGTAGACTCAAACCAGAAAGAGAACAGTTTCCTCCCAACAAGTGTCAGAATATGTCAAACATTTTCAAAGCCGACTCCGAATGCTGTCGCCTAGTGTATATAGTGGTCACCGACCCGACCAGGGAATGCGTAGCATCAGTAGTGAACAGAGAGGAGACCGTTTTGACTTTTTTTTAATTCCCTTTCTCAACACAGACGGTGGTGCATATTAAATCTGCTGCTGCCTGTCTTGCATACATGTTTTTGTTTCTTCTTCTTCTTCTTCTTCTTCTTCATCTGGTGCCTCAGTTGGAATGACAGGTCTGTGATTCCTCATCTGGCAAAGTGTATGATCCACTATTTTTAAATCATCTTTAAAAAAATCTCCAGAAGTCAGTCGGTTAGAGTATTTTAAGACTATTTAAGGATTGTAAACATTGTGTAGTGTATCCTCAGCTTAAGTTGTAAAGATGGGGGTGTTGGGGGGAACTATTCACAGTGATGTCTCATGTATCAAGCCATGTATCGCCACGCTAACTCCAAAATCAATTTGTTCGCATTTGTGGAGGTAAAAGGTTACAGTTCCTCTATGCTCCTACAGGTGGTGCACTTTAAACTGTTCACACATCGGCAGGCACCACAGCATCCTGTGGGGTGGGAGCCAATTATTTGCTAAGTTTGTTTAGAATTATAACCAAGTTTTCAAAAATAATAATATTGAATTAGGACATTTATAAAATCGTGATACTTACTGAATCGCAATCCAAAACGAATTGGCACCTGGGTATCGTATTATATTATTATTATTATTATTATTATATACAATATTTATTATGTAACAAAAATATTGTATTTAGTGGTCCCCAGTGATTCCCATTCCTATTAAGTTGAAACTTCAAATTATCTATGCTGCTTTCACAGTGGAACGTAGAAGCGCCATGTCAGTACTGTATGAATTCAAAATAAGGTTTTCATTATAACAGCAGAATTAATTGCATTTCATTTCAAACCTGTGCCTTTCCACCCACAGCCTGTTTTTAACAGCAAAGGTTAACTGAAAAACACTGAACAAAATGCACTATTACTTGTAAGGTTTTAATAATACATTTAAAAATGTGTTTTAAGGTGTGGGGCACTTAACCTAATTGGTTTCTATGGAAGACATTAGAAATATCATTGGAAATGTGTAATCCATAAGCTTGGATGAGATGCTGATTGAGTTAATCACGTGCAGTTATCATTGTTTCGCACAAAAATGGATTCACAGGCTAGGATATTGCTGGCTACCAAGACTGGACCTAAATCAACCACTTATTAGATCATTAAGAACTTCAAGGAGAGGGGTTCAATTGCTGTGAAGAAAGCGTGCTCAAGAAATTCCAGCAAGTGCCAGTGCCATCTCCTAAAATTGTTTCAGCTGTGGCATCGTGGCGCCATCAGTGCATCTGCACGCACAGTGAGGTGAAGACTATAGTCAAGAAGTGCAGCAAAAAAGCCACTTCCTTCCAGGAAAAACATCAGGGACAGACTGATATTCTGCAATAGATACATGAATTAGACTGCGGAGAACTGATGTTAAGTCATTTTCTCTGATGAATCCCCTTTCCGATTGTTTGGGGCATCCGGAAAAAAAGCTTGTCTGAAGAAGAAAAGGAGAAAGCCACATCAGTCCTGTGTCATGCCAACAGTGAAACATCCTGAGACCATTCATGTGTGGAGTTGCTTCTCAGGCAGTGGATCGGGCTCACTCACAATTTCACAAACAAAAACTAATTATGACAAACTCCAAGCATTGATTATGCAAGAATGGGCTGACATCAATTAGGATATGCCCTAGGAGTTGATTGACAGTATGCCTGCAGAATTGCAAAATGGTCATTAAAAAGAAGGGTCAAATATTCCAAATATTGACTTTTTGCATAACCTTAATATAATTGTGAATAAAAAACCTTTGACATTTATGAAATGCTTGTAATTATACTTTAATATCTCATAGTAACATCTGACAAAACGATTTAAAAACAGTGAAGCAGCAGACTTAATAAAAATGAATATTTCTGTCCCATAATCAGTCCCATGATTAATCACATGAGAATAGTTTTATTATAAGAGTATTTTATTTAGCCAGAAAATGACTGTCAGCACTGTCAGGCAATGCAAACAAGCAACTGCAAAATTAAACCACTTATAATTTGAGCTTTAAACCTTCTGAAATAACTGATGTGAAAATATGATAAGTCGTGAAAGGGGTTAACACAACCATGAATCTGAAGATCACTTATTCAACGGTATATACGTAATTAAATTCATAAATACTATATGAAGCAAGAATACATAATCTGCATTTGCTTTTTTGGGCTCATGAGTATCAAGTTGGAAGAGTTTGAGTATATCAGATTTCCATTTGATTGACTTGCCTGATGTTTTTTTATATAGTAAAATAGAATTTCATTTTATTCATGTTTTATATACATATTTGTGTTATAGTGTATGTGGAAAAAACATAGCTTACACTGTGCCAGAGGTAAACAATCAAATTGGCAAAATAGATGGCCAAATGTCCATATGTGTACATGTACTACAGTATATGCTTAGTGACACTGATTTTCACAGAGTACAGAAAGAAGGTAACAGGTCTAAAGCTGAAGAGAATGACTACTAGGTGAGCAATTACACAAACCAACACAAAGCATTTTCTGCAAAAAAAAAAAAAAAGTGCATACAGAGTAAGACAATAGAAAGCTCGTAAACAACTGAAATGACTTGATCTCCTAATCATGGAGACAGCTCAAACTGTACAAGAAACAAACATCAGCATGTGCCTTTTTTCCCCACTTCACAGTTATAAGCTTCTGAATGCAAAGCAGAAATGAACTGAAAATGAAATTAAAAAGAGAACAGCCCTTCTGATTATCCTGTGCTGCTGCCATTTTCTGTCCAGATACCTTTATTTTAAACGCTGAAAGAGGAAACATTACTTGGCAACTGCAAAGGGACATTTGAAAGACTGCAAGAGAGAATGTTCTCCTCTTGAGCTCAGAGCATCTGCCACTCAAAAGCAAACATGACGTTGAGCACCTCCAGACTGCGAGCAATCTCCTCGAGGATGCAGTGTTGCTGCCACAGCTGGTGCAGCTTCCTGTAGCGTTCGGGGCACAGATGCAGCGGATTCCCACGACTAGCATGACAGACAAGCAAATTACGTCAATATTCAATTACCTTTTCAATATCTCATGAAATAAGGTTGAGAAACAGCGATTTAAATAAAAAGAATTATTTGAACCCACTTTAGCTGAGGATCTGTCTCCCCATATTCATCAAGGTAAGGAGCTGGATATGTGCTTCCGCGTGTCCTGCTGGCCATTAGCACGATCTCACACTCTCTCACCCTGTTCATTAAAATATCAGCATGGTTAAACCTTTCATACCCACAACACAGACATGATCTATAATACCTCAATTAATGATCAGTAAATTCATAATAACAATTTAATCGCCTAATGCTTGGAATTGAAACCATGTTTTTTTTTTAATTTTAAGAAAAACTTAATCTGTAATTTCAGAATATTGGTCGCATTTATAGACGCCGAATAAAAAATCCTCCTCCTTAGTGCACAACAAAAATGGTTTGTGAAGAAATTTCTAGTATGTTATCGTTATGTACATAAGGGACTTTATTCCGATTAGCGATAGAAAGGACAAGCCATACTGTCCAGAGAAATGCATCACAAGCTATCGTCAATACAGTATGTCCTGACCTGAGGAACATGCCTACTCCGGCTCCACAAGAGGCAGCGTGGGCTGTGCAAGCTCCCACATCTTCACCATCCAGCTGCACCTGACAGCACGGGCTCTGAGAGCACAGCATGACCCCACAGAACAGACACAGCGTCGGATGCTTCCGCTCATCATCCGATGAGTTTGGACACCTGAGAATGATGAAGACACATGAACATGGCTGCAGAATTCATTCTAAGTAAATAAAATAAAAAAATTCACCCAAATAAGCAAACAGGCAGTTGTGATGGTGTGTTTAGTTATGCTGTACAAATTCCTGACAATGAGATGAATTTTATTTAGGAAGAAATTGATATGCATATTTAAAAGGACAAAGGAACCTTCAAATGACATTGCAAAGTAAGATGTTAATGTCTACATCAGAACATAGAAAAAAAGTGATATCTGTTACTTAACTTGACCACTGACTTTTGTACCAGATTGGGTAATTTCTATTTCAAAGAATACTGAAATAGAAAAGAATACTGAAAAAGAATTTCCTGCGATTTTCTAGACTTTACACAGAATGGTGTGAGAAAAATTAATTGTTTGATTGAGTGACAGTTCTGTGGATTGAAATATGCTGTTAAGAGAGCTCAGAGGAAAATGACCAGATTGGCTTAAACCACCAAGAAAAATATAGTGACTCATTCTCATAATCATTCTTTGTAACTGTGGTAAACTGAAAAGCATCTCATCATGCACACAAGATTAAACATTGAGGACAACAGACCGCATCAGGTTCCACTCCTGTCAGCCAAGAACAAGAATCTAAGGCTAGCATGGACGCAGTCTCACCTTGTCATCTATGAGCCTGTGCCCATGGTACCCTCAGATTTCTGTTCTTGGTGCCACAGTCTTGGCTTGACAGGAGTTGAACCTGGTGTGGTCTCCTGCTGTTGTAGCCCATCCACCCCAAGGTTTTGTGTGTTTCTTTTCTGCTCTCCACAATTTCTCAGTCCTTCCTTTTAACTTAAAACCTGTCTGGCTATCTTCCTCTGACCGCCCTCATCAACAAGGCATTTTCACCCACAGAGCTACTGTATTGTTGTTTTTAAACACTTTTCTGTGTAAACGCTAAAGAATGTTGCGTATGAAATCCTAGGAGATCAGCAGTTTCTAAGGTACTCAAAACCAGGTCATCTGGTACCGATAGCCATGTTAAGACTTTAAATAAAGACATTCTTTATTTTGATGTCTGATGTGAAATAAGAAATCCTCCTCCTTAGTGCACAACAAAAACGGTTTGTGAAGAAACATTTCTAGTATGTTATTGTTATGTGAATAAAGGACTTTATGCCGATTAGCGATAGAAAGGACAAGCCATACTATCCAGAGAAATGTATGTATTGATACATAAAACATGCATAAAATGCCATTGTATGGTATTAGCCTTAATGCAAAGTGGACCTAATCCACACCAACAAAAAGTCACAGCATAACAGAGCTACCAGCTTTTCCATTCATTTGACTCCAGTCTATATACAGTACATATAGATGGCATGTTTGGAATTAGCTAATATGGTGTACGCATAACAAGTTATCAGGCAGGACAAAATGTTAAAATAATGTACTTACTTAAAATGACTGGCCTGATTAAGCAGCACGCTGTAGTCCTCTGGAAGATCTATTAACCTGTTTCTCTTCCGTGGATACCTGCGTTAATTTTGTTAAACAAAAGTTATACAAAGTTCCAGGGTTCAAGAAAAAAAAAGCATAGGATTAAAAAAGGTGATCGTGCGCTAACCTGATGATTGGCATTTTTCCCTTAAGGGCTTTAGATATACCTTTATTCCCACACCACCTAAAATATAGACGCGTGAAAAGAAAAAAAAAAAAAGGCATGGATGCCATGCTGCTCTGTACATGTTCATGGGGAAGAAAAATAAATGGAATTTACTGGAGTGACATACCTCTGTATTAAGGATGCTGCAGTGTCCTGATGGTCCTGGAAGAGCTGAAACAGGTTGCAGGGTAAAGCGAGGTAACTACACAGAAGGGACAACTGACTCTCACACGACACTGTGAAATAAGAGGAAGAGAAATCTATGGAGTGCCATTTTTTTTTTTTTCATCAGGTGTTCATAGGTATTCAATGACTCTTTGATTCACCTGCAGTGCTTGAGAGCTCTTCTGGAGCAGGCACTCCTGTGAGGCAATGAAAGAAAAGTGCAGCACAGCGAAGAAAGGGTAAAACACCCCTTTTTACTGTGTCTACAGTCATGGAAGCAGATACACCAGAATTTAACCTAAGAGAAGTAAGAGGATGAAAGGAGGTAGAAGAAGAGGAAAAAACAAGCATGAGTAATCAACTGTGTGAAAATGTTCTCGATGGAGGCAATGTCAGGTCATGTGATTACTCGACAGCCTCACCCGTCAGTATGTTGTAATACAGTAGAATATAGAGCTGCTGCTGCCTTGACCTCTTCTGCATCACCACCTCCTACTGCTCCGCCATTCGAATCTGGTTAAATATACACAAAAAAGGTGAAAACACTCCTACAGATTATGCAACATTTATTAGCACTATGAACACTGGCTAATGATTTTCTCCACAAGAATAAACCATGTGAAAATGTCAATTGTATGACTGTGTGTATTTTTTTTTACCCGGTGATGACAGTAGGACCTGCACTATGTGGGCCATGGTGACAAGGTGCACTAGATGCAGTTGATTATAAGCTGTACTGATTGCTGAAGGGTGCAGGTCAACACTCTCCTCTTGGTATAATACGGGTATAGACAGAACTAACCCCACCTGTGGAATTACAACTCTTTTTAAAGGACTAAATCAAGTAACAATCAATAAGCCGCCTATGATTAACAAAACACAATTAAAAATAGTTTCCACTACACTGTATATTTCATTATATTCACAACATTCAAATAAAAGTTCTATTCATCTCTTACCAAGAGATAAAAGAAATCAACTTCTAATATTGTGGGTGTGCTTTCTGCATTAGACACTGGTAACAATACTGATGAGAGACAGACAGACAGAAAGAGAGAGAGAGAAAATGGCAACAAGGTTTAGTATAGTTTAAAACCATTCAAAATGAAAACATTTCTTTTATTTCTTTGTCACACATACACAGCGTGAACATTCGGTTTTACCTGCTAGCATGTCCGTAAAATGCTTCTGTATTACACTTTTAGAGCTCTTCATTCGCTGAATAGCTGAGAACTGTACCAGTGCTTTAAGACCCGCCAACTGTAACACAGATATCACTTTCAGTCATATAAAACAAACAGAACCTACTGTACACTCACAACAACAGACATGCCAGACACCAACCTGTCTGTTCTGCAGAGATCCGAACAGAGCTTTTCCCTCCTCCTGTAGCATGTTTTCTACATGAATGTACACAAAATACATAGAATGACAAACTGCACTGCCTACAGAGGACAAGGATAGAGCGAGAGAGAGAGAATGTGAAAATTCTCTCACCTGTAGCCTGGATGGTGTAGGCACAAGTGTTCCAGGTCATGACAGGCACGTGAGGGCACAGCTCATTGGGTGCCGTCTGCAGACCTACCCTGTGCACTGTTGTGGCACATACTACCAGCATTTCCATGATACTGCTTGAGTATTTAGGCCTAACAGCGACAGAAAAACTCTTACGTTATGAAAGTTGCTTCATTCTGCATATTGCATATGTTGCATATATAAACTACGCATAAGAGAGCTTAGTGAGACTCACGGTGACTGAACTCCAAAACTGAGGATTGACCTGAAGTCAGTCTGTGTGTCCTCCAACATCCCGGCTTCCTCCTTTGCTTCCTCAGTGGTGTTTTCTAAATACACACAATCAACATTTAAATACGACTTAAATGAAATAGAGTACAGCGATGGTTATTACGCTGAAACATGAGAAGCTTCTCACCAGCTTCTTTAAGGACGCCAAGTCCCTTGATCCGAGCAAGCACTATTTGTATCCAACGAGGAAGAGTGAGGAGCTGACCAATCATCTCAGCACTCTCACTAGACAACAAGAAGATGATTCATAATGCAGAGTCAGAGAAAGTGATGACACTTCGTATTAGCCAGATTTTCACACTTAATCTGAATATTCCATATCAGCAACTTGACAAAGAATTCACTCTAAGTAATCGTTTGCCTGGTTCATACACCACTGTCTCTGTGCACATTGTAAATTTTGCACATTTATGTACAGTATATTATCTATTTAAATGATGTCCCAGTTTAGGTTACTTGCTCATATCCAAAAATGCTTCAGCTTTTTTTGTGACAGTTTTCACACTTGCTGCAACAACACTTGAAAAAGAAAGCACAAGTGTAAAAATGTCCTTAGTGTAGTACACAGAGTTATCAGGTGTCATACTAGTTAAGTTTGCTGGGCTCCATGGGAACAAGGGGGACCACTGTGTTACAGAGGGACTTGCAGAGCGGGCACATGTACTCTCCATTCTCCAGGTCTATAATCAGTTCGGCATGCAGCCGGTTCCTAGTGGTGTTTTGGACTGCCTCAAAATACCTACGCAAAGAAATGATGCAGAAAGTAAAGGAAAAGGGCATAGGGCTTTGTTAGTTTAACAAACAAACACTTCGCGAAGGTAGGGTGATTTTTGAGCATAAACTCACTTTTGCCAACAGGTGGCATGCATGACATGCCCACAGCTCCCAGTATGTATGCCCACAGCTAGGTCAGGGGGCATGAACAAGGGGTAGGAGCTTTCTGTCCAAACATAACAACAACAGAAGAATTCACACATTTCAACAAACAACCTCAAACTGAAAGTTAATGCATGTGTAAAAGGCATCACTGACCATTTGAGGAGAGGTTTTTGCCCCTGCACTGGGTGAGAACTGTAGATCTCTGAACACAGGCTGTAAGCACCATGGCTGCTGCATGAGCCTGCACCTCCTGTTCCTCTTGACACAGGATACAGGTGAGTGTTTCCCAGTCATTTGGACACACTCCCTGCTTAGGCCCCACAGCCACACGACTCTCCAGCTCCATTACAATGCTGTACAAAATAGACACATTAAACTAAACATATTTTTGTTTTTCAAACTACTGCTTTTTATGCTTTTTATCTAATCTACCAAGTGCAGAAATGAAACTGTGCCGAGTATCAGAGCTTTTTCCTGGTCTTCTTGAGTAAACTTCTTACCTCTCTGTTGAGACCACTGGCTCGCACTGACTTCCACTTTCAAGCACATTGTCATACAGCATCTTGTGAGTTTCAATAAAGTTCTTCTGCATGGCAGACATCTGAGCCATGATTTTCTGTCTGTGAAGCTTTGCGGCCTCAGCCTTTCTTTTCCGTTCTGCTTTTTCTTTGTCATGAATATTCTGGAAAAACACATCAAGGCATATCAAATCATGCTTTCAAGAGCCAAATAATATGCATCAGCTATACTAAGCTGTATTCCTCAGACGTTACATCAGCCAGAACTGCTCCTTTTAGAAGTATTCATTAAACATGACTGAGCAATGCCATCTTGTGCTACTGAAATTTCTGTAAACCAAGTGGTGACTGTGGGGTTTTTGTAAAGCAATGTGACTGAGATTTCACCCAAGAGTTCACCCTATACATAAATTGAACAAATGACTCACGTGATTGACCAATATCAAATCACTCAATATATCAGATAATGAAAAGTAATGTCTTGCAATAAGTGTATTACAATCCCATTACCTCCTCCGCCTTGGTCTGATCTGATGCACATGAAGCGGAAGGGACGGATTTCTCGCGAAGGCACTTCACAATCTCAAACATCTAAAGAGAAAAAGAGACGATGAGCACATAACGGAAATAATCAGCATAGTTACATGATTAGTAAATTTCCAGGTTATACTTGAGAATGTTAACAACCAGGTTGTACCTGCAGTGTCCAATTTATCATGTCTTGGTGAGCTTCAAGAGAAGGATGCGACTTCATTTTCGACAGAAAATGAAACAATGACTTCTCACGGTCCGAGCCAACTTCTAGAAGGAAATGCAGGAGAGTTGAAAGTATGTAGTGCATTAAAGATGCTATCAACCCACCATTTCTCCCTAACCCCTCCCCAACACCAGTGACAGACACACGTACTTCGAGCTTTGTGGCTGAAGTCAAATGTCACTTCTTCCACGCTACAGGCTTCCAACTGATTTTTTTCTTCTAGCAAAGCCTGGCCTATAAGATGCAATGCCTGGAGGAAGTACACAAACAAACACACACACACACACACACACACATACACACACACACACACACACAGTGTGTTTACTAATCATGCATGGTTATAAAATCCCCAAAAAAAAAAACATGCAACACAGAAACAACTGTACTAGTTAACCAACAACAAGCTTTTCCTAAGAGAAGATTAAGATAAACACAATGAGCATCAGCATACCCTTTGGATCATTGCTTCGGTCCACATAGCAGTACGCTCCTCAGGTACCCTTTGCAGCACTCTCCTCAGGACATGGACAAACACATCACAGCAGAGTAGTTGTACTATACTGGAGAAGGCCTGGGTAAAGGGAGGAGGTTGTGGTGGCCTAAGAGCTGAAAAGAAAAAAAATTAGCAGCATCAAAAAAAATCCCTCTGGAGAATAACACAACAAACTGCTTCTTATATACAATGAAACCTCGGATTGCTGAGTAACGCAGTTTGCGAGTGTTCCGCAAGACAAGCAAAGATTTTTTAAAAGTTTTGACTTGGAAAACAAACAAGTCTTGGTTTACGAGTACCGAGTATCATGTATCACGCATGCACTTCTTGTTTTGATGCCGAGCGTCATGTGATCACAACTGAACCAACGGTTTTTCTCTCTCTTTTGTGCTGCGGAATTGTGGGTAATCGTCTCCCCTGCTGGGTCTTAGTGCGCGTCTCTAACTGGTATAATCAACATCGGTGCACGCGTGTACTGTTTACTACAACACTGTGACCACGTGTGTGTGCGTAAAAACATTTTATTTTGTGTCTGTATTTCCGATAAACCAGTGTTTCCGTTGTGTGTGAGCGTGTGTGTGAAAAGAGTGGAGGAAGGGTAATTGCGTAAGACAAGAAGGGGGAGAGGGGAACTTACTTTAGATTCACACCCACACACACACATATATATATATATATCATACACACACACACACACACACACACACACACACACACAGCGCCTGCGCACACAAACGGAAACACTTATCTGTCGGGATTTATTTTAACTTTTTTTTAAAGGGTAAAGTGCAGGTTAATTTGGTTTATTTTTACTTAATATTTTGTGTTAATTATTTTTATGTATTTATTTGTTTGGGCTGTGGAACGAATAATTTGAGTGTTTTGGAATACGAGCCTGCTTCCAGGACAAATTATGCTCGTAATCTAAGGTTCCACTGTAACTGTTTTGAACATGGCTTAGTTTCTGATTAATATATTAAGACTTAAGCCAGACCTATTCAATTTTCAACTAAAAGAAAGTTCTGGTTTAACATACAGTGTGCAACGCATCCATACCTTTGTCATTCCCTTCCTGGGCCCTTCTCTTCTTCTGTGCATCTTCAGCCTGAGATAAGGATGCAAACAGTTATACAAAAGCAACATTACAGTAGTGAAAAAGACTCTGTAAGCATACACTGTACCTTGCTGTACTGTGATTTGGTGTAATGGTAAAAAAAGGGGTTAAACTCTTTAAGACACTCCTTCTTCAATTCATATAAACCATGACCAGAAACTCCTGGTTTCCTGAACAAGAAAGCAAAAAAGTAAACAAATTGCTTTTATATATATATATATATATATATATAAAAGAATAATTTTCTGTTTTCATGGGACTGACTCACTTGAACGTGGCGACTTTTGAGATAACAGTTTCAAGCCCAGTTTCTTGATTTTCCTACCATACAAAAACAATGACATACAGTCATTTTAGATAATCCTTTACAGCATATAATCTTGGTAATAAAACTGGATTTTTTTTTAATATTCTTTAGAGAGATAGTTAACGATCACTTAACTACATTTAAAGGTTACCATAACAAGAACACTTACATTTTCGGGCAGGCCTTTAACCATGCTACTGTGAGCCATAGGTTCTATACACAAAAGATGAATGACTTCCCTCATCGTCACATCCTCTTTACTCACATTACTGATTCCAGGGACATACCGCTCACCTGTGTGAACCAAAAAACATAACTCATAATTGCCCCTCCACACAAATAGGTTAGTAAAAGAAATCCATAACTCTAATCAGCAGAAATAACAATATATGTTGAGCAATGAAACCAAAATTATCTATGTTTCTTAAACTTGATAAAAGCTATATTGACTTGCCTGTGATGATAATCAACAGGTAAAGCATTTCTTCTGTCAATCTATTCCACTGTTTCTGTAGGTCCTACAGAGAAAAAGAAATAACATGAGTAAAATAATCAGCCTAAACATTCAAGCTTGAATAATTTATTAAGGTAAAATAGCAAGATATTAATATCACTCAATCTCAGTTTTATAGGACTATAAATAATGTAAAAATCAGTTTTTATGTTTCTTGTGTGTAATTACGTTAATGTTTTTTTTTACTAACATAGGAAGAAGTTATAATGTAAACACATCAAACAAACCTGATCTTTACTTGTGCAATTTCCATTAAACACCTCAAAGAGCTCAAATCTCAGTAGAAGTAGCATGATAAAATGGTTGGGGTCCATTTTGGAAGCAGCAATCTGTAGGAGTAAAAAAATAATCAATCTAATAATATATATTCATTAGTTTCTTGCACATACTAAGCCATAAGAGGAAATCATTAGAGGAGCCTGGCACACACCTGAAGCATCATGATGTCTTTGTCAAACATCTCATCTCTGCATTTCACATCCAGGTAGTAGTATACCTACATCAAAAGCAAATGTCAACACAACCTTGGTCCATTTAGTTGAAAAACAAATGCTGGGATTTGTTTAATTTAATCTGACTAATGAGGCACTGCTGAGTTTACTGTAAGTGATGAGTTTCACACTGTGACGCTACAGCATTAGATTCCATGTTGGAAAATGCCATCTGCTATGACATTAGATTCCATGTTGGAAAATGCCATCTGCTCAACCAAGCTGACATCAATCAGGTAAACGATTGTACTGTATAAGCGGCGTTCAAGTCAAAACAGGACTTGTGATTTCTCATGAATGAAGGTGTAAAACCGTGACATTTAGCAGGCAGTTAAACATCTGAATGGTGCAAGTATTTTAAGGAAGGCCGTACAAGGTGGCTCGGAGCTCAATGCAGTCATTCATATGAATGTTCAGCAAGTGGAACACCTAATTCTTGGAAATCTACGGGTATCTTGACGCAAACTTCGCAAAAGACGTTAGCTGTCTGTGGGAACTGTACAACACACATTCATTCACGAACACCACTTGCACAGGAACTCATCTGGGAGTTACTGCCATACTCCCCCCCCCTTACAGTCCTGACCTCACCCCAAGCCATTTTCACATTTGGACCATTAAAGGAGTTCCTTGAAAGCCAGCATGTCAGACGTGAAGCAGGCAGTCTGATCATGGCTCAAGCATACTTCTACCTCGATGTTATCCAAGCACTAGTGAAACGCTGAGATAAGTGCATTACAGTAGTTTGCACAATCAAAACTCCTGGTTTGACTTGAACGCTCTTTGTAGATATTTTAGTGGATGGGTCACATATATACTGTACATACATCATTTATCATTAAAGCTGCTTGGTTTCCCCCTGTGCAAACCTAGCCTTAGCAGGGTACTCTATACAGAGACAAGCCCTCAAAATTGTGCCTGTTTTAAACTCTTTGTTGTTTTTTCAACAGGACAGTTTGCCGTCACAGCTGCACATGTATGACTATGGATGATTTTCAATTTTGCACCTTTTTCAATGCCGGTCTGCTCACCTCAATACCATTTCTTAGCAGGACAAAGGTTGCCAGGAAGACACAGACAGATTTATTTTTGTAATTGAGGGCTCATTCTTTAGTACATTAACTACAATGTGTTCTTGCAGCTTTCTTCAACCAAAATAACAAATATTCCTTATAGATTATAATTATCTGACCTGGCTAACGAGGGAGAGGCCATTTCGACGCCACATTTCTGCAGACACCTGAGCAGCTAGTACCAAACAACGCAGAGGGAACTCGGCAAAATAGGGCAGGTCCCGCTGCTCCTGAAAATGATGCATAGCTCTTGAGTCAAAGCCTTCCAGTGGCAGGTCATATACTGATGGAAGTGGCACAGACATATTTAATCATTTGCATTTCACAGGATCTACTCACAGGATCCACAAAGTCAGGGAGGTATTTTACGGCTCCTGTCCGGCACAAAAGGACAAACAATCCTGCAACCAAACACAAAATGTAACTGAGCCTATTTAAGTGTTGATAAAATAAACATTTTTGCAATGTTTTGCAAAACTGAAAAACAAATGATATAAATACGCTATAATAACATATTAATTAAGCTTTTTTTTTTTTTTAAAAAAAAAGCTTACCAGCCAGGAGCCTGGTGATGGGCAGGTGGATGGAGACAGGTTCTTGAGAGACTTTATAAGCGCGAGCATGCAGGATGTGTTTGCACATGTAATGGTCAGTGGGTTCACTGTGGAAGGGCTGGTTGGTGCAGCTCTGTAGTGCACGGTGGCACTCCTGAAAGGCTAGCAGTAAAACTCTTTCCTGTAAAAGATGCATGATTATACAGTGACCTCAGTTAACTGTTTCTGTTACTGGTTTACGCCAAACAAACTACTCAGAACTACCCAGCAACTCACAGCTTTTAAAAAATAGCTTTTAAAAATGAGCAGCTGTAAACTGTTTGTGGGTGGGGATTAATAAACAATTAATTACGGAACTAATATGGATATTAATAATCCTATCAGTGCTTACATCAGAGCAGCACCAGTCCTGAAACATAGACAGAATGTGGCGTAGCTGGATCTGAATAGTGAAACCAGCCTCCCATTCTGGCTCCACTTCGATGTGCTGACCAACCTGCCTTTTGACTTCCTCCATTCCCTAGCATGAGCAAAAACATTCCGTCAAAAAAGTCACCCAACTACGTAAGCTCTTTTTATCTGAAACTTTACCTCATAATTCATACCTGCATGCATTTAAGAAATCCAAGAAAAACAGCAAAACCTTCCAGGAACTTTGCCCTTAATGGTTCTGTCCATACTGTGGGTTTACTTATTAGAATGTACCTAAAAAATTTTTTTAAAAAACACATAAAATTACTAAATGGCACGCAATGCCTTTAAAATAAGCTATAGAATACAAATAGAACACAAATCCAAAAACTTACTTGAGGTCATGGAATATCACTTGGACCCTGAAGAACTTGTCAGAATTATAGCCCTGAAAATGGAAGCGCTGGTTGCTGTCCAGATGTTCTCTCAGCATCTCCATGACCGTGTCGATGATCACCTTTATTACATTGCCCTCTTCAATCAACTGTCTGGCCTTAAAAGACAAACAAAGAAAGCAAACATGAGAAATATTCATTATACAAGGCTATTTTCATATAGTTTCCGCATCTCCTATGTGAAGTTTTTTATATTATAATGAGAAATGTTTGTAAAAAAAAAAAATAAATAAATAAATAAATAAATAAATATATATACACACATATACACACACATTAGGTTCAAAATGCAAAAAATTAAAATAAATATACATATACAGTATGCTTGTGTTAGCGTTATTATGTTTTGGTGTTTTTTTTTAATTACCAGAGTGGGTACAGTGAAGATTTGTACAGACAAGGCGGTTATGGAGATGTTCCGCTCATGGTCATCCCAGATGAAATCCTCCTGTAATTGCTTGTAATGCTGAAAAAAGGACGCATAAAATGCCAGGGTTCATGAAAATGCATTACGTTGTATTTTGCTATTAATTATATTTATGAAGAGATACAACAAACCTCTGTGAATTTCATGGCAAACTGCCTCTTGTATTCTGTCTCCATCAGCAGGCTACAGAAAATCAGCTCGTGGATAACCTTGCGAGCTCCTGATAAAGCAAGGGACATGCAGAGAAATGAGTATAAAATAAATAATACACTAAATTTTTTTTTATCACAAAAACAGCCTTTTTCCATCTTAGAAATATTGCCAAACTTAGGAGTATTCTATCCGTATCTGATGCAGAAAAGCTAGTTCATGCATTCATGACCTCCAGACTGGACTATTGTAATGCATTACTAGG
>JAOVVA010000002.1:14291739-14302863 GCA_028565275.1 Leiocassis micropogon | reverse complement strand
AATTTTTTGTGAAGCTGCTTTGAGACAATGACCATTGTTAAAAGCGCTATATAAATAAAATTGAATTGAATTGAACTAAATAATCCTTTCAAGCTTACAAAAAAAATCCAAGACCAAATAAAAAAAAAAAAACACTTAAACAATAGGGAAAAGCAATTTCTGTTTGTTCTAATCAAATTTTTTATAATAATCATAATAATAATTTTTATCCTAAGGAATATTTAAATGTCTATAAGTAAATATTTCTCCCTAGTTTCTCCATAATTTGGTCAGATCCCCCACTCTAGCTAACTCTCCCTATCATATTTCAGCTACCAAAAACGAAGCATGACAAAAATGAAGCAATCGCTTTATCTTTTGCTGTGATCTACTTCACAGGCCAGAGTAACAATCTGATAAAAGAGCAGTCTGCTGTTTTCAATTTAAATGGTCTCACAGATGGTCATGATTGTCTTGTGTCACTGTGATAGAAAGAACAAAGAGTGTGACATCCCTCCTGCCTAGAAAGCAAAGGCAAATTTAATTCCCTTGACTTCTGACAATGGTTGACTTGGAAATCATCAGGATTAGGACAGCGATCTCAAGACAAACTTGCTCCTGGTGTGACATTCAGGATACCCAAAAATCATCAATAATTTCCAAGTGCCTTTTCATATGCTCATTTTTAGGGAACATGTCAATAACTCAGGAGAGCCATGTATATAAACTAAAATTACAATATTTTAAACAAAGACAGTATACTGTACTAGTCAAAAGTTGTTTTGTTCTAGAATGTTTTTTTTTCTACATTCTTGAACAATACTGAAGATTTCAAAAGTATGAAATAGCACATATGGAAATATATAATTAAATAACAACAACAGTTAAGTGTAATTTTAAGACACAAATCTCAGCTGTTCTGGAATAGTTCTTGCAAGAACAGTATTGTCAGGTGCATTTGCAATGCCCATCAATCACAGTGATGAAACTGGCTCTCATGAAGACCATCCCAGGGAAACAAGTCCAAAACTTACCTCTACTGCAGTCATTTACAGTAACCAGCCTCAAAAATAACCAGTTTACAGCTCCTCAGATTAGAGCTGTTTTAAAGGCTTTACAGAGCATAAGCAGCAGACACATTTTAAAAATGTGGATCTCCAACTATTCAGAGGAGATTATTGTATACAGCATTGTAGAAAATACTAAAATCAGTACTTAGAAGGTGTGTTCAAATGTATGACTGGTACTGAAACATAGCAATGATAAAATCAATTATAAAAAAATACATAGTTAATTAACTTGCCTTTATAAAGTCTGGCATCATGCAACATGAGTCTGCTGATTAAACAGGGTTTGCTCCCATCAGCACTGGGCTCCAGAGCCACCTGGCAAAACACCTGCCTAAAGCCCACTGAGTATGGGTGTGTGTGAGATAAGGAGAGACAAACAGAGAGAGAGAGAGAGAGGGAGAAAAAAAACATAATTCACAAAGGGAAATAATTTTACTGACAACCTTGGAAAATAATTACGCCACCAAAACATGGTATACAGAGAAACATTCAAAATAATGTTGTAAATTTTAACATCTGGCGGATGATGTACAGAAAAATACACTACTGGTAGCAATTAGCTCAAACAAGTCCTTCCAGCTGTTCACAAATCTGATTACAGTTCTGCTAATACGAACATTACGGTGTACCTGAGTAGCCAATGATCTGCTGGAACCAGGTACCCAGCCGAAGGGCAAAGGTTTGATGAGCCATGACAGCTGAATGTAGAAGCTCCACTCGCAAGGGCTGCTGGGTAATATGCTCTGAGCTGGCCTGCAATATAAAGAGACTAGTTAGCGTGAACTCTCTGTTAGTCCTAAAACCTGAGAACATAAATTCTTTACTTTTTTTTTTTTTTTTTGAGTCCAGATATTAAAACTGGTTACCTTTATAAGCTCTTTGGCTTGTTCACAAGCTCTCAGGGCTCCTCTTTTGACAGCTCTACGCCCCTGAATCAGGGATAAAAAAACACACAAGTGTTCATCTGTGAGATATTTTTTTGCATGCTTGACATTTCACATGTAGGTGCACATGTGCAGGATATAGTACCTCCTTGTCAATAAGAGCAGTGTGTGCTTGAGCTTCTGCAGGGTTACAACTGATGGCCCTCTGTAGTGTGTAGATCACATGATCATAAGAGTGATGCTCATCATTGTAAAGCACACAGTAGTATGTGCTATCGTTAGACCTAAAAATTACAAAAGTAAATAGGGTTATATGGTTCGGACAAAGTTTATTTTACATTTAGAAATTACATTTCTGTAACCGCAGTGAACAGGCAGTGTATCTCGAACAATGGAAAAATAATAATAAATCATGAATTCCTGGAACTGAGTTGTTGTATAAGAATCCAGACGGGCTGACCTTGGTTCCAACTCTTCTGGGAGCGCACCCCCTTCCTCCCACACCATTAGGTCAGTGACGTACTGCAGCAGAACCTGAAACAGCACCTGAGCACGTTCTTGCAGCGCTGCCTCCAACACACACTCATCCTAAAACAAAAACACATTTCCATATTATATTTGAGGAGTATTATAGGATTTCTGGGAATTCCCAAAATCTCCAAGTTAAGCTTTGGAATAGCCTCCCTGACAGTGTTCGGGGCTCAGACACAGTCTCCCAGTTTAAAAGTAGACTAAAGTCATATCTCTTTAGCCTGGCATACATGTAACCCATTCCATAACCTCCAGTACAGTACATCTAAATGGACATTATCATCTAGTGCTGCTAATATCATGAACTTCCGCTACGCTAATACTTTTCAACCTGTTCTTTATGTTTCCTACCCATCCCGAGGAATCTGGAGATCTGTGCCAGCTCCAGTGGACTGAGGCCAACCTTGTGAGGATCTCGAGGCATTCAGAGAAGGACCAACTCCAGCTGAATTCTGCTTCGTGATGGTTTGGAGCTACACATGCTGATCCTGAGACTGTCTGACTCATCCTGGTGCCGAACTCGACTCCATGTTAACTTCTGTTATATTGAACTTTCAGCTGCCTAACACACAGTATGTCTGCAAAACTATTTCTGCTATCCAGTATTACCCAAATGAGGATGGGTTCCCTGTTGCGTCTGGTTCCTCTCAAGGTTTCTTCCTATTGCCATCTCAGGGAGTTTTTCCTAGCCACCGTCGCCCTCGGCTTGCTCATCAGGGACTATCTGAGCATTATGATTTATACACATTTTCTCACATCTCATACACATTTCCATAATTTTCTTTTGATTTCGTGAAGCTGCTTTGAGACAAAAAACATTGTTAAAAGCGATATATAATAAAATTTAATTAAACTGAATTATAGGAACTTTGGGGGTATTGGCAGGCCTCTCGTCTGGGTTCACTTCCCAGTCAGTTCCCAACCACAGCTGCTGGGTCAGCAGGAAGGGCATTCATCATAAAACCTGCCAAGTTCCGAAATGTGCAAATCAGAGCGTGCAACAACTATAAAAACTCTAAGATGACCTATCGATGATTTACCACACGGACAAATGATAGTGGACACCAGACCATTACACTTATATGTACTTGCTGAACATCCTACTCCAGTTTATGTCCCCCTTTGTTGTTATTATATATTAGCCTCTACTCTTCAGGGCAGAATTTCCACTGGATTTTGCAGTGTTTTGGCTCATTTAGCCACAAACGTATTAGTGTATTAGTATTAGAGGATTAGTATTATAAGGGAAGGAACTGATGTTAAGTAACAGGGTCTGAGGCAGAGTCAGCATTCTAATTCACCCCAAAGGTGTTTGGTAGGGTTGTCAGGGTTCTTTGCAGAACACTCTTCTAATTAATCAGTTAGACCAATTAGACAGTTAATCTTGGAAAACTGAAAGTACACACAAAGTACTTTGCTTTGTGTGGAATACACATCCAGCTCAAATGATTTTGGAGTCAGTGTGGTGTTACATGAATTGCCACAAAAACGTATTGCAATATGTAACTGAACTGATGTTTTCTCAACTCTACTGAGCAAGTTCGGAGATTTCTGTGGTCCTAACACATCCTCCCACACATCTTTCCAGCAATATTCTTACCATACTGTAGTTGACATCATTAACAATGGATCACAGACTAAATTGCATATTTATGTAAACAGCTAAAAATGCCATGGTTATCCATGTTTAAAATAAGCAGAGTGTTATTAGACTACCTTTAAAAAAGTGAGAACACGAGTGTGAAGTGTGCTGCTAAACATTTCTAATATATCGTCAATACTTGTTATCTAATAATTATTGTAGTATTTTCTGTGCATGTATTTTTTTATTTTCACTTTAAGTCAGTTTTCTGTCAAGGTTACTGTGTCCATGTCAATGTTAATATAAGTTCACATTTGCAAATAAGAATTTTCATACCAGATGGTTTTAACAGACATTTTTAAATCGGACAACCAAGATCTTTACATAAAAGCAGACTGAAGATGTTCTATCCTTTTTAAGAAAAAAATGACAAAAGACTTCTGTATGGTTTTATTATTATTATTATTATTATTATTATTATTATTATTATTATTATTATGCCTGTTCTGGTCTTAGGATGGTGACAAAAGCCAGAACATGGTGCACAGCAGACACCTGCCCTTTTCCAGACAGATGCGACAACCTCCTGGCCATAATCTTATCACTGAGAGTCAGGTGAGTGATAGGCACACAGAATAAAAACTCCCAAGACAAGGTCCTTATGGAAACACTTGGAACTATATGTCTATCACCAAGACAGAGCTGGCAAACAGTGCATGTTTTCTTTACACATTGTAAAATAAAAGGTTTCCTTCCTCTCCTACACTAATAAGAGACAACAAATCCATCGCCTACCAGAAAGAAAAGCTTGAATAACAGTGATAAAACATTTATCTCTGCACACATGATCTGTTCCACTCCCATTCTCAATATAAAGCTGGTTAATGCCAAAGGGCTTCCCATATGCGTCACGCAGCCCGCAGTTTTCCCATGCCAGCAAACAACAGAGTGTTCCGCAGTCATCCTCTGATCTCAAGGGAGGAAGTTAGCTCATACTAAGCAACAGAGGGGAATCATTGTCCTCAGAAAGTCCTCAAATGAGTAAAAAAAAAATTTTAAAAAAACGAGGCCTTACTGTTTCCATGGCTATGGCTGTACTGAAGTCGTGTTGGGAGCAACAGGGGCCGGTCTTCCAGGCCTCCAAATCTCCACAGTCACAGAAGCCTCCTCCTGATGATGCATGCATCTAAGAGGAAAACAGATAGTTAGTATAAGGCATGTAAGCATGTAAATAAATAAACTTAAAGGTCTTAGCAATTGACCTTGTAGCGGTGGCTTTTGTGTACACTGTTCTGGAAGCAGTCCATACACAGCACACAGGTGGGGTCTATTGCACAGTCCCTGAAAACACAGAAGAGATTATATTTTTCTATAGAACATATTTTGCAGAAATGGAATATCCCCGCTTGCACTGCTTCCCAAACTATTCCCAACAATAAATCCAGAAATAAACTCATGTTTAAAAGGTAAATTCTATGCAAATATGATTCCACCCAGCTCCAACCTGCAGGAGTAGACCGTCTCGCCTTCTTTAAAAACCCGTCCACACAGCTGGGAGGAAGAGCCGGCATTTCTTTGTTGAAGTTTCTCTCGGCCATGACTAGGGTCCTCCCCAAACAGGAAGTACTCCAGAGGCAGCAGGATGTGTTCCTGTACTCGTTCCTCCTCTTCTACCAGCTGTGGTTCAGCCTGCAGGCAATAAATACGGGGTACATTCTCCGCTACATACCGGAGTATTGCAGATCGCCGGTCTGAAGCCTCCAACCATCTCTGAAGAGAGATATTTGTATAAATTAATCATCTTATTTGTTACAGCTGTTTAATATTTATCACAGTTAATGTATTTTTGGCGTGAATGTACATTGAAGATATTGTGAAAAAATAATTTGGAAGATGAGTGCAAGATGAGTAATAGAAGAGTCATCTTGACCTGTCTGTTTGTGCACGCATCACGTAAAAACTACTGAACAAATTTTTATGAGGTTTTCACATGTGTATTTGGCTGAGCTTCAGGAAACATATAGGCTTTGGTACGTTGCAATCAAACAACAGGAAGAGAAGATATGCTACATTGAAATAAAAAAAAAAATTTAAAAATCAACCTTGAAAAAAATTATTAGTCATCTCAAAATTCAACAGATGGCGCTGTAATGTTTTTTTTATACGCGCTTATGAGTGTGCAATTGAAATAGACTTAATAAACACAATCTCACACCTTCATTTCACTGTAACACGTAAAAAATTTTGTTCATTCCAAAATCCAAAACAAATGGCGTTGTACATATTTAAAACGCACGTATGAGTGTGCAATTAAATTCCACGTGTTCACAGGGAACACATCCAGTGTGTGTGTATATATATATATATAAGAAGAAGATATATAAAATAGATTTTTTTTTATTACCATACTAGCCATAATCAGCCTCATATTCTGCTGCTTCTTTTCTTGGGAAAACATTGTGCAACTCTCTTCAGTTGCTACATGTTTGACACCATTACACTTGCAATAACAAGTTATTCCCATGCTAGTCACAATATCAACAGCCTGTAAATGATCTCTTTCATATCTAACAGATCAATAACATGGCATTCTCAGTAATCTATATACCCAAACACCACATAATTTGAAAAATACTGTTCTTATGTATACTCAGATCTCTTACACAGAATTCCGAAGGTTTTCTTGAAAGGCCTTTAAATGTTCATTTTTGTGCTTGTTGAAAAAAAAAAAAAAAACATTGATCATCATATGCTTTTAGTATATTTTGTACATTTCTAAAAATTAAACCAGACTGTAAAACTACAGACAGAGCCATGTTTCAATCTTAGTTTACATGATGCAAATTACATGTCAGCATTTCACATCCATGCCAGAAAGCCCATCATTATAATATCAGTCTTCCTTACTACAGACCAGTCACCGCCGCTGCCAACATTTACAATTGCAACATTTACATTTAGCATAGTGAAAGTACACACCCACAAACACACATTTTCTAAAACATTTTTAAAAAGTTAACCATTCAGGAAAAGGCACTCGTTTTATCTAAAAAAAAAAATGTTCCTTAAAGATCATGTCCAGAAAAACCAGATGAGAGAAGTTGTCATGATATAAGCAAGTATAGGTGGGAGAAAAAATTGAGTCAGTTATGAATCATAAATCTTTTGTGGGGTGATTCACTGACTCCAAAATATATTTTTTTTAAACTATCTTCACATTTAGATGATCAACATAGAGATGAACTGGTATATTGACCAGCGACCACAATTGGCTAGTTTTCAGTTCGATTGGCTCAGATCGGCCTCAGATATAAAACAATTCTTGGCGCCATTTTTATGGTGTTGCATTATCAAAAATCAAAAAGACTCCTTTCTCCAAACTCTGTGAGCAAATTACTATTATACACACTCATTACATACAGTTGCAAAACCCTGCTAGTGCAAATTTGTCAAGCTCGTGCTCACTGTCAAGTTGGGTTTTTGAATCTTTGGACTCATTTGTGGCAGCAAAGCATCGCCTTTCTTCATTCTCCCAAACACTCTGGACTACTTACACATTTTTATACATGCTTGGGAGTCAATTATTGTTTAGAAATAATAATTATGATGGATGACAGAGACAAATTAGCTTTTGTGCCAAATTTAATATTAAACTAAATGTTAAACTAAAAGAAAAGGATTTTCTTCTGGGAAAGCCTTTCCAGAAGAGTTGAAGCTGTTATTTCTGCAAAGTGTGAGCCAACATCATTTCGAACCCCTATGGATTAAGAGTTGGATGCTTATCAAGTCCATATGCATGTGAAGGCAATATAGTGTATTTATGGGTCTGTTTACATTAGAGTTTCTGTGGGGTTTTAGTTCATAAGCACTCAATAATAAATAAATAAATAAATAAAATTGCCTATCATTATAATGATAATAATGAGCTGTAATGTAAATCACTAAATCACTGCTCTCATGGTTATGCTTTCCATACGATTATTAAACATATTTTCAGGTTGACATACTCGGACATGTCAGTATACACAGAAGAAACAACGTCTCTTAACAGATTCTCAACACATTCTTCCTTTATTCCGAGTAATAAACCCGCTCCAGGACTTTACAGTAGCGTCTCTCAGACTGAAACCTTTAGATCAGGAATGAACCTTATACACACATATGTTTGTTTCAGCGCGTGCAACTGATTAAGCTTAGCTAGCTAAGCTAGCCTGCTAACGTCACATATGCTGTATGAGCCAGTTACAGGATAATAAACATTCGGCAGTTTAAAAGACATGAAGATTAAAGACTTGAAATATTTCTATTTCTAAGATATTTGGGACTGAGGCAGCGCAACATACATGGCCTAGAAGACCAGCTGCACTGTGCTGGAAGTTACTACAGCAGGTTGACGTTAGCTGCCTGCACATCCAACGCTAGCTTGAAAGCAAAAGCAAAACGGCACAACAAGCCTACAAAGAGAAGTTTATGTCGCCTAAATCAGCCTGATCACGCAAACCAATACAACACGATGGTGAATGGTGAAACACACACGTCATAAATAATGAAAGGTATATGAATGGTATATGAATGGTAAGCAGAATGAATTATTACCGTGCATAACTGGAGCGCGTTGACTGGTTTTTCACCTTCCGCCATGTTGAGTCTCTGCGCCGCAGCGCCGCAACCAGGCAACCGGGCAGCCGCAGCCGGGATCGCGCCTTACTGAGGCTGTACAGCTAGGGTCAGGAGTGTGTACACACACACACACACACACACACAAACACTGTTATGATTTGGAGAAAATGCAAACTCCACACACACGAAACTTGGAGGTGCTACGTCACAGTGCCATCTTCTATGCCACCGTGCTGCCTCTGAGGGTTTTTTTTGTTTATTTATTTTTTTAAACAAACAAAAAATAGACAAATGTGATTGCAGTCAGGTATACATTTGACAGCTGCATATGACTGAATTTTACACATGAAGGTGCATTAATGAGGATTAATCTTGCAAAATAGTAAGAATATACTTTTTCTATATGCGTGATGATTGTGTATACACGTGGAAGATTAAGTAACCCTACATAAGGTGCACCAGCAACTTAAAATAAGTTATAAAAATAAAAGAGAATTAAAGTACATCATCGTGTCAGTGCAATCGGCTGGAAAACCTAAGAGATTGTAAGTTAAAGTGCATTGATGGAAATTTTTACAGATTATCGTTATTGTTAAAAGAATACATAAGACCATATTTATAGTGATGTTATTGTAAAATCTAACTGCAGTCGACAGGACCTCCGGCAGCATGGTGCTGTAATGATTAGCACTGTCGCCTTGCACCTGCAGGGTCAGGGTTCGATTCCCGGCCAGGTTCGATTCACGTCTCTGTGTGCATGGAGTTTGCATGTTCTTCCTGTGCTTGGTGGGTTTCCTCCAGGTACTCTGGTTTCCTCCCACTGCATATTCAAAGATATGCAGATTAGATTAAATGAGGTTTCCAAATTGCCCGTAGTCACGTGTGTGTATGTATGTGTGCCCTGCGATGGATTAGCACCCTGTCCAGGGTGTAGCCCACCTAGTGCCCTAAGTCTCCTGGGATAGCCCCTCCGCGACCATTAATTCAGGATTAAGCTGTCTAGACGATGATTAAGTGAGACAGGACTTCCTGTAGCATTCTTTGCCACTGCTAATAGGTTGTGGAGGGGATGTGAGGTGTTTTTTGGTGCAGTTTTCATTTATTTATTGTGTTCTGATCTCAACACAAGGTCTATAATATATATACACCCAGCTTATAATTCAGGAGTGCTGAAAGTCCTCAAATGTCTTCATATTCCTGTCAGTTCTAATGATTTACTACAGTTACTACATTCTCTGTGCTCTCATAAAAAGGGTTTGTTTAACAGCATTTATTATAATAACTCTTCAGCATAACTCTAAATCTTCAGCTAGATGGTTAAAAGACGGTTAAAGGAAACAGGCTTTTGGAGGCGTAACCTTATCAGATATTTGCGGACTGTGGTTAAAAGTCAGGTCTTTGGCAGGAAAATAACACATTTAACTGAACATTAACAATTCTGAAAAGAAGAGTAATCAAATATCCTTCTAGAAGTCTGTCAGAAGCTTGTTGATGGAAATTTAATAAGGGACATGGAAGCAAATATTACTGTGGGTGTGCTGTAGCTGTAGATGTAGATCTTGTTCTGATTTCAAAAAACTTAAAATAAATAAAAACTTGTGCACCAAATTTCTTCTATTGCAGTTGGATTTTGTACAATCATTCTTATTCCCCAAAAAAAAAAAAGTTCAGAAAATAGGTTCCAAGCCAGGTATTGGCATGACATTCATGTTTATGATGAGTGTATGTTAACATCTGGTTACAACTGTATTTATATTATAGCTCAGCACTTTGTTGTGGTACTGTATTTGGCATTAAAAGTAGGTGACTCTAAAACATAAGGAAAAAAGCTGGTCTTTTCATAGTCTCTGACTGTGAATGCACTGTGAATAAGGAATATGATGTAGTTTACTGTATGACACGTGTAATATCTTTATAAGCATGGGTTTAATCCAAAGCTGTTTAACCTAAAGAAAAAAAAGAAAAAAAGAATATAATAATTATTTTACTGCAAATGTTAGGAATAACATCTTTTATATAGGACATTTTACACCTTACTACACATTCCATCTGGTTTGATCTACGTTTGACCGAGTCAACCTACAGTAACGCATTTGGGTTTACCAGTATGAGTTTTCTCCTCCTAATGTCCACTAGAGAGCGTCCACTCACAGTAGGGTGGATGGAAAGAAACATTCCAGAAAGGCATGGCAACTTTCAAAATAAATGTCACTAACATTTCAAAGAGAAGTGAAGGATTGAGGCGTTGCCTAACTGAAGCTTTGTATTGTACTGGATTTTTGTGGAGACCACGATAATAAACAAAAAGTAATAAATTAACGAATGAATTAAGAGAGCATTTGCAACATAGAACAGTTTGGTCAAAAACATATTCCACAACTAAATGAAAAATATTAATGTAAGACCTACTGTAATCTAAAATTACTGTATAAATGACATCCTCAAAGACAACTATATA
>JAOVVA010000002.1:14226582-14241930 GCA_028565275.1 Leiocassis micropogon | reverse complement strand
TCCTGTCTTTTCTTCAGTGCCACTGTCTCTAAGCCGTAGAGCATCGCTGGTCTCACCACTGTCCTGTACACCTTTCCCTTCATCCTCGCTGATACTCTTTTATCGCACACCAGACCTGACACTTTTCTCCACCCATTCCAACCTGCCTCTTCACCTCCTTTGAACACTCTCCGTTGCTCTGGACCGTTGACCCTAAGTACTTGTGTGTGTGTGTGTGTGTATGTGTGTGTATGTGTGTGTGTATATGTGTGTGTATATATATATATATATAGAGAGAGAGAGAGAGAGAGAGAGAGAGAGAGAGAGAGAGAGAGAGAGTGAGGGAGAACAATCGACACTAACCAGGAAGAAAAATGCATTTAATCCTCTTGACAAAAAGTTGCCAGTTCAGCTGTTAAGTCAATTTTAAATCAAGGTGCGTCACGTACCTCCTATACCTTTGTCAAGGTACCACTTTGCTTTTTTCTTGTCACACGTGCAGAGCGGCTGGCCATCAGGTGCGTGGAGGAAGCAGTTGTCATACAAGGGGGATTTCCTGAAAGAGAGCGAATAAGTACACCATTTTTCAACCTGTATCAAAATAGATTCATACACAAATCTTACAGAAGAACAAGAAATGTTAAACTTATGAAATCCTATATTCACCAAGGATTTCATGAGTATAACATTTTACATCATAAGTTAAGAAACACTAAACTAGTACAGGTTAGTGACTTTGCCTCAATTCTTCACGGCATGGATTACACGAGACATTCCTGAGGCGCTGCAATCATATCAACATGGACCGTCAGGCAACTGATGCAGATTTTTCAGATGCAGCTTCATGCTCTGAATCTCCTGTCCCACCACATCCCAGGGGTGTTCAAATGGAACTGACGGTCATGAAACTAGCATGATCATGCTAGAAGTAGCCATTGGAAGGTGTAAAATTGTGGAGTGAAGGGATGCGCATAGTCAGCAACAATACTCATAGGTTGTGGCATTCATGCCATGATTAAACTAATATAAATGTGCCCAAAGTGTGCAAATAAAATATTCCCCACAATATGACATCTCCACTAGCCTGTTTTTTTTCTTTGACACAAGGTAGGTTGTGGTCATGAATTTATGCTGTTGGTGCCAACTTCTGACACCTACCATTGGAAATCGAGATTATCAGACCAGACTATGTTTTTAGAAGCTTCAACTGTCCAGCCTGTTTCCACTGCAACCTCTGCTTTCTGTTCTTGACTGAGAGACGTGGAAACTGATGTGGTCTTCTGTTTGTAGCTTTTCTACTGTTTTTTCTGTTTGTGAGTTCCTTTAGCCTTTCTGTCAGTTCAGACCACTGTGGGTTTTTTTCCGTTAACATCTCTCACCAACAAGCTATTTCTTTCCACAAAACTGCCTCTCACTGGATGTTTTTCTCTTTATTGCCTCGTTCTGAAACTGTAGCTGGCCTGGGGTTTGCATGACGTCATGCACTGCTGCCACAGGATGAATGAGTAGAAGTATAAATGTTCCTAATGAAGTGCTCTGGGAGTGTATGAATATCTTCTATTATAGCTACAATGCTCTACCTGGCTGAATATCCAACTCCAAGAGGTTTCCGCTTGATCCTGCGTGGGTCTGGTACTTGCTGATCATCAGACTCAGGACTGTCGACGGTAGACCGGCGGCACCGGCGCCTGCGTTCCCCTTCTTCCCCTTCGCTCCGCCACCTAAAGGGCACATCCACCAGGCCCTGGCAGTGGCCGGCCAGCTTCGAGAAGGCAGTCTCATCCTCACTCAGCAGGCATGGCTCAGAATAGAGTCCCAGCAGATAGAGAAAGAGAGAGACTGAGACCTGGGCATCTCGTGCTGCATACAACATCTACAGCATATACAAGGAAAAGTAATGTCTGTGAGGAGGCATCACGATTAAAATACTTGAAGTTATGTACATGGGATGAAACTAATGGTTATATGATCATATACAGGGAATCAAAGTACTTCACCTGCTCCTCACTCAGGTTTTCTGCTTCCCAGTTACTACAGCGCAGCTCTAGTGATTTATCCAGGGTGACATTGAGTAGATCAGCAGCCAGGGACTTTAAACTCAGCCCATTATTCAGCACTGCATGCCTTCAACATTGAGAAAATACAACTGATTACAAAAAAGATCTCAGATTTAATGCAAGTCATATGTCTATCTAATGTAAGTAAACTTGTCCAGTATCTTTGGAGCGCAGATATCGGATCAATAATAGGTCACTAATAGTTACTGAAACTTAATCCACAAAAGGCCGTGTTAACATTTAAAACTGTGTTGACATGCATTTTGTGTGAATCGGACTTAATTACCTTTGCCTAAGTGCCAAGTAGCGCAAGTCCACAGTGCACACAAGGGCAAGACCGTGGTCACTGGCCAGACGCTTGCTGTCTTCATAACAGCCAACGCCTACCTTCAGCACACGGGAATCTCTCAGCACCTGCAGCAGGCCGTTGGGAAGAGGCAGCTGGGCATCACGGAACGGCAGCAGTCTGACCAGCATACAGCGTCCCGAGTACGTAGCCATTTGTAGCAAAGACACCGCACAGGCTTTGCCTTTGATAGAGACCTAAAGGCGAGACAACACCTTGTGAAGGAGGACAGTCTCCAACAACGAGTGATTAGAATTGTTTAAGATGTCCCTCTTACACGCATGCGCTTTACCCATTCACAGTCCAAACCCAGGACAGGGAAGTCAGACAGGTCCTTCTGGAACAAGGGCCAGTGTTCTTCGAACTCTTCTGACGAGCTCACCACCACCGCGGGCACCTCCAGTGTCTTCTCAATAGATGGAAGTGAAAGACATTTGGGAGTTGCTGCTAGCGATGGTGCTGAGGGCTCTTGTTGTGGATGCTGATCAGCAGTGTTGCTCAGTTCGAGTGCTCGGTGTTGTTCCACAGGCAACGGATGGGAGTCCTTTTGGATTTTAATAGCTTTTCTCTTCTGTGCATATATACTACGCCACAGGAACAGTCCTCCAAGCGTGGCTCCTAACAAGGTTGCCACTGCTGCGGTCAAAGTACTCTGTCTGGACATCTCGTAATGTACATCAGCTCCCTGCTCGGAGTTGAGGAAGAACAACAGGGCTTCGTGAGAGTGCTGATATGAGTTAAAGCATAAGAAAAATATCAACAAAGAGTTCAGAATGCCCCAGATAACCTTTCGTATCATTCATGTGTTGAATTTTTTCTTTATTTATTTTCTGGGACAGACTATACTTAGTAGATCAATGCAGGAGAAGGCGGCTTGGTCATGAATACTTTACAGGACAGTGAAATTTTTTTTCTCTATATCCCAAGCTTCATTAGAGCGCTTCAGAGTGCTGGGTCATCCATGATACACTGTACCTGGAGCAATGAGGCTTAAGGGCTTTGCTTAAGAGCCCAAGAGTGGAACCCTGACCTTTTGATCAGTAACCAAGAACCTTAAACTTTGAGCCATGACTTAGTCATAGCAGAGTTAATCAGATTAAGCAATTACAGCAGCTCTATTCTTACCATCAACCTCAGAAACTACAGAAACTGCTGCTCATACAATGTTTTGTTTTAAACTCCAAAAACTTTTCGTAAAAATCAGAAGTTTCTGAAATACTCAGACCAGCCCTTTTGGCTCCAACAACCCTGTACATGAATGTGCATGAGAGAGGGAGATAGCTGAATCTTAATCTTATTTATATGTCACATGCAACTTACAGAACAGTGAAAGAACAGTGCCAACAGAGTGTCAGCCAAGATACAGTGCCCCTGGAGCAGACCTTGCTCAAGAGCATAACAGTGGCACATCTTTAGTGGTGCTGGGGCTTGAACCCTTGACCTTCTGATCAGTAACCCAGAGCCTTAACTGTTGGAGCCATCATGCCTCCGAAGATATAATAATAAGCAGGGTGCAATTCCCACCCAATGCCCAAACCACAGCGCCAGTTGGAAGCCGGGATAAAATAGGAGGGTTGTGTCAGGAAGGGCATCCGATGTAAAACATGTGCAAAGTTGTGTTCAGATCAGATGGTTCACTGTGGCGACCCCTTGAAGAAAGCAGCGGATAGACTAACAACAACAACAGAAAAGATGAGACATACAGGACTAGTCCAAAGTTTGGATTCATTTACATTCTAGAACAATACCCGCCCCCCCCAACTAAGAAATAACACATATGGCATTATGTAATTAAATAACACCACTACCAAGAGTCAGCTGTTCTTTTAAAGGTCAGTTGTTCTGGAATAATCCTTGTAAGAACAGTACTGTCAAGTGCATCAAGCAAACTGGCTCTCAAAGACCATAACTCCCCTCAGCTGCACACCTCAGGCTTTACAGAGCATAAGTAGCAGACATATCTCAACATCAACTGTTCCAATGAGATTATTGCATAATTTGGACGCCTTCAGCATTGTTTTACAGAGTAGAAAGTAATGAAAACCAGGAAAGACCATGGAATTAGAAGGTGTGTCCAAAGTTTGACTGGTAGTGTATGAAAAATGAAAGAGAGTGGGAGAGACTGATACAGGGGAGAGAGTGAGTGAAGGAGAGAAGCTAACCTCTGTGTAAGAAGAACTAAAGTCTCAGGGTTTGGACACAGGAACTGAAGCCGTGTAACATTCCGCAGTGTGTTTATTAGCGTGTAGCCGCTCTGAACCTCCAGCGCAGCTGTTCAACACCGCTAGCCGCTAGTGGGACACTCGGCTCGCTCGCTCTGATTTACTGCCAAAACGTCGTTAACACTGAATAGTTTCGAGTCTATTAATGTTATAAAATCAGACAGAAATTGTTTTACTCACCTCGAGCTGCGAGCGTCCGGCTCAAACACATGCACACACTTACTCTGTTTGTAATAACGAACAGCTGCAAAGCGACTTCTTCTGCCCCTATATCACACACACACACACACACACCGCCGTGTGTTTCTGCGCACCACAGCGCCGCCGCAGGTGGACGCCGGTTATAACTTATAACACAGCTATTCAATGACAAACTGGTCTGACAACAGTGCAATTCTCAACTGCTGGGTCACAAATAATTTGATTCCCAGAGGCAACCCTACGCAGTATTTTTTAATATATTTAAAAAAAAAATCTGTATATACGATCAATTCACAGGCTGCTGGGATGTGTCGGAATGAAATGGTTCAAATGTTAAGCTGAACATTTTAATTGGCAGAAGGAATGCGAACAGAACTAGCCAGTCGCACACTTGCGACCTCAGGCCTAGCTTATACTCCATCCTTAACATGAATATGCATACGTACTTTGCAAAACAGTGAGGGGAATATGGGTAAATCTGACATTTGTTGGGTGTGCCCAAGAGGCTTATTTCTCTTTTCGAAGACGGCACTAATTATATTTCTCTGTACACCCTTGGACACCCTGAACACACTTCGGACTGGTCTTTAACTTGGAGAGCCACTCAGGTGACATTCAGGGAAAAACATTTTTTTAATAATGTGGGAGCAAAATAGTACAACACATGGCCATGACATAGGCGAACATCATCTTTTTTGCCAAATGTCACCAGAGGTGCTCCGTACTAACCCTTTTCCCTCCAATATTTAAATATTTTTAAACTTGCTGATGCTATGTATATGCTTTTGGAGTTTATTGCAAGGAAATTTGGATATAAAGTTCTTTAAAGCAAGGCAGCATAGTGGCTTAGTGCATAGTGGATAGTGCACCTCCAGTGGCCAGGTTTGATTCCCAGCCAGGTTCCATTCTCGCCTCTGTGCTTGGTGGGTTTCCTCCCACAGTCCAAAGACATGCAGATTAGGCTAATTGGATATCCTTATAGCCTGTAGTGTATGAATGACTAAGTGTGTTTGAATGTGTGTGCTCCCTGAAATAAGTTGGCACCCCATCCAGGTGCCCCAAGTCTCCTGTGATAGGCTACAGGCCCCGCGCGACTCTGGGATAAACCGCTATAGATGATAAGTGAGTGATTTCTTTAAAGCAGAGCGCACACTACACAGATTTTAACATCTCAGAATAAATTCAAGGCGACGCAGTGACATAGTGGATAGCACTATATAGCCCCGCACATCCAGGCTCCAGCAGTCCCGGTCCTCCTCAGGTCTGCGTGTGTGCAGAGTTTGCATGTTCTCCTCATGCTTGATGGGTTTCCTCCGGGTAATCCCGTTTCTTCCCACAGTCCAAAGACATGCAGATTAGGCTAATTTGCATTTCCAAATTGCACATATTGTGAGTGTATGCGCTTGTGTGTGCTCTGACGGACTGGCACCCTGCCCAGAGTGTACCCCGCCTAGTGCTCCCAGTCCCCTCGCATAGGCTCCCAGCTGTGACCCCTGTACAGGATAAGCAGTACAGTGAATGAGCGAATAGCTCCAACATGAATTTATGATTTAGATTGGGGAAAAAAAGATGAATAAAAGAAAAATGTTAAGGAAATATCAGCCAGATTGTTGTGGGTAGAAAGGATTTTCTGTTCTGCAAAAAGAACTGGAGGTATAGTTTAACAGCTATAGCTCTGCTAATACTCCGCAGAGAGGCTACATTATGCAGTTAATTGCGGAGAAAATCACTTGTACCTACATCAGAGCCCATGCAACCTGCAGACTGAAAAAGTCGCATTGCTAAACTGTGCACATTAAAGAAGTAATTTCTAAAACCCCTAAAATTAGTCTGCAGCTAGAAAATCGAGGCTAAGATCAATTTGGGATACAGTGCACAAAATCCTGTATGATGATTTGATTTTTAATTCTTGTATTTTTGTCTAAAAACAATACAATCATCTGATCATAGTGGGTCTTAGGTTATGAGATTGTATTTGTCTAGTACCCACTTTTTTTTTACCCTGGCATTATTTATTTATCAAAAAGTAAGTAACAGTAAGTGGTATCACTGAAGGAATTTTCACTCAAACACTTAAATCTTTTTACGTTGCTAGCCCCTCATGACTGTTTTTTTTTTGCAGTTTTATTTTTTTATTTGCATTTTAAAGGGAGGTACAGTTTATGTGAAACAACAGGATCTCGAAAATTATCTGAACACAAATTTTAGCACAATAAAATTCACTGTATGGCAGCAAAGCCAAATCTTTGGGATAAACTTGATTTATTTTTCCAATGCCTGGTGACATGGTGCATTTTTAAGTAATGGAATGGTTGGTCTTCTGATATTCATGAGGTACCCATAGATAGAAGTAGGGGTTGACGGTAAAGAAGTTTGGTTCACACCAATACAATCAAGCATCCTCTACCACCATCATTTTATTCAATCTTTTAGATCTAATTCTTCAGACAGAAGTGGAATAAAATAATGGAATACTTACAAAATGAGAAAAAAAAATGCAATGAACCGTTTTCACAGGTTTGAAAAACAGAGCTGGGCAAAATAACAGACACTTCAAAAATTTCTCGACTACCTCTCACTGCAAGCAGGATGTAAAAATTACAGGTCAACTGAGGAAGATTATGACTAAATCTCTGGTTTCTGCAATGCAGCTAGTTGACCCATCTCACCTGAATAACCCAACCACCCAGTATAGTGCTTGTGCAATATAAAAGAAACATCATAAAAAAAAAAATTATAAAAACAATTGGCTGACAAATGACAGTCAATAGTGTTAGAATTCATTTTAAAAGTCCCCCAAATCCCTAAAACATTCATTAAGATATAGGCAGTGGGGGGGGGGGGGGGTACAGGAAAAAAGTACAGTACTGTGGTACAAAATAAAAAGACAAAGCAAGAGGGAAAGCAAGGGAAAATCCCCGATCCCCATCACTGAGACCAAATGATTGTAGCTGCAATGATTCGTTATTTACAGAGGAATACACATCCGAATTAGGACACAATACATGGCAATGATATAAAATAAAAACACAAAATCAAATATCAATCCCTCCTCTCTCTCATAGAACATGTAAAAGTTATGCTTTGAGCTCAATATGTATAATTAACATATATTTTTCAATTTCTATAGATATATCTATATAATAAATGCCCATTTGCTGTATACACACACACACACAATCATTTCCACTTGATCTAGCCTGCACCTTTGGCAAGATTACAGACAACTTCTCTGTTAAATTTCAAAGCTATTTAAAATATACTTAATGCATAAAAATAAAGATTTTGGCATTCTCTCGTTTCTTCGTCTTCTGATTAGGAAGTACAGGAAAACCTCTCAAATCTGGAAGCATAGTCCTTCTATTGTCTTGATGGGAGGAGTAGTCGTTCGTCCCTGTGGTTAGAGGAGACTGGGAGTGGGAATGATGGGCACAGAGGCAGGACTGAGATAATAATGATGTAGAATTGTATGGCGAGAATACAAATTTTAGTCCGTTTCTTAAGGCCCAGAGGCAGAGTTGCCTCTTCAACCAAATCCATCAGAAATAAGGATACAAGTTCACAGGAAACAGAATGAAAATGGTAGCCGAGCATCACCAAAGTTTCATCGTCTTCAGACTGCATCAAAGTAGCACCATCTCACACTCCTGTGTTCTCTGCCCAGCTCACACTTAACACTACAGATATTCTGACAAACAGCAAGGGAACAAGACAGAGAGATAAATATGGGACTAATGTGGTGTGCATGTCAAAGGGGTGCCCTCTCGTTTAATGTCCTCACCACCCTTTGTGCATCTCCTTCATGTGTTCATGCTAGTTTTGGTCTCTCTCCAACCCCGCAAGTAAGTGTTTACAGTTGTATCTCAAACGTCTTGTGAAGATCGCTGGAAAATGGATTTGTAGGTGAGGGGTTGGTGCGTTGGCGTGAGCGGTTCTCTAGCGCTGCCCACTGGGCCTCAAAAGCATCAGCTTGATGGTCTGCTGGGAGAGGGGACGCAGCCCAGCTATCAGTGCCATTTAACGTAGCTTTTCCGTTCGGTGGCAGAAACGCTGTGGGATTTGCCGTTGGGGGTGCAGGAGGTTTGCCAAAGGGGCCACTAACTCCTCTGGGATCCAACTGTGCCAAAGGCGGAGTAGAAAAAGGTGAGGGCTGCAACTGTGTTTGTGGAATGGATCCAGGAATCGGTACCGGCTGGGTCTGCGTAGCAGAACCAAAAACATTGGCTACCATCTGAGAGGGTGTGATGCCTACTACAGGAACACTTGGCTGGGCGTAGGGAAGCCCGTTGGACATTGGGTAAGAGGCTGGTGCCTGAGCATGGAAGGAAGGCTGGTGTGGGGGTAAGGTGGGTACTGCAGTGGGCATGGCAGGCATGAAGGCCACTGGGGCCACAGGAGCCACAGGGATGGGCATGGGTGTGGGAAAGGGCTGCTGAATGGGAGGAGTAGCGGTTCTGACTGCAGGTGGTGGTGCCCGTACAGACTTGGACACCTCTTCCAACCAGCGGTCTGCCTCAGATGGTGTACGCCTATGAGAGGCACCGGGTGCTGCAAGTGGAGCCACTGCTGCAGGGGTAGGACTGGGCCAGTCACCGCCTAGAGAATAAAGAAAAAACATGCTCAGTGGACCTAAATAAGCTATGAGAATACAGAGATGCAGGAAAGGACAACCGATACAGAACATGTTAAAATAAAAAAATACTACTAACAAATAACTATATAAAATCTACAGTTCATATCTTTTAAGTTCATATGGTGGCAGATTGGTACAATGTCATAAGGATGCTGGATAGTAGAACTTCTACTTTTATGTCTTCTAATGTTCATGAATGTACAAGTAGCTAGCTTGATAGCAATGTACCTCAGGATAGCAAGCAAGCTAGATTAAAAATTTCCAACCTATTGTTAACATGGTCAACAAGACTCATATGTGAACAACTCTGAGGTTTATTCACCCCACCCCATTTTGGTCTGAGCACACTTACCTTGATGTACCGGAGCTGGGGGTGCAGTAGGGGCCTTAGCCCAGGGGTTAGTATCTCGGGCAGGCAGAGGCGGCGGCAGTGTGGGGGGGTTAACAGCAGCAGCAGCAGCAGCAGCAGCAGCAGCAGCAGCAGCAGCAGCAGCGCTGACGGGAGGAGCCGGAAAGGCAGGAGCAGATCCGTTCACTACAGCAGCAGACACGAGAATTAAACCCCAAATATAGGCAGAAAAAAACAAGCATCAAATGCGATACTATAAAAAGCACTTATGTTAAATCATGAGTGACGGCTGACCTTGTGCAGCAGGGGATTGTGGAGAGGATGCAGGTTTGGGCATGGGAACCAAGGAGAAGGGGTCCTCCGTGGGGCCACTGAATGCTGATGTGATCTGAGTGCACAGAGAGCTGATGCTATCTCCTTCACCTTCTACCTCTGCCACTAACAAAACAAGACAATACACACTTTAACATCTACTAAGAGAACGGCACTTAGCTTGCTTGCAAAGCTAAAAACACTTTACATTTGTGTGTTTCACTTAAATTCTATTGAGGTGATTGAGGAATTCTATGTACTCATATCCACACCGGGTTGTGCTATTGATGCTAACCTGTGTTTTTGATTGGGAAGTCAGATTTGCGCTGCATGGTGGAGGGTAGGTCATTCATGCGCAGCGACATCTGCCTTTTGAAAGGTGATGTCTTCTGACTGAGAGCCGGGAAGCCGCGGAACGAGCCTTGTCGTGCTAGCACATCCACAGGAGCGTGCCGACGCGGAATCGCATGAGGATTGGCTTCTTGAGGTGGCAGTGTGGCCATGGGCTGAGGAGGTGAGGACGAGGGAGAGGAGGCAGCAGCTAGGTTGGCCGTAATGCCTACTGTATCCCCAGAGGCAGGCTCAGAGTCTGCAGGTAGAGACAGACATGGCTTGAACTTAGTACGGAACAAATTGCTGTACAGCATTGAATCATAAATATATACTTAGTGTATCTTCCATTGGGACACCCAAATACATTACAATCCTTAAAGAGAAAAAATACTATGTTTATAATTACTTTGTTATTGTTCCATGTTCTATGTCTTAATAATGAAATTACAGAGTAAAGTTTTAGGTTTATGTATCTTTTATTAACATGCTGGTCTATTTTTGCTTTGATGAACAGGATCCTGTATTACCCACAATGCCATTCAACTACCTACAGATAGTGGCACCACTCTGAAACTGATCTTTGCCCTAATGAGTGACATAGTGGCCCTTGGTTGTTTTCCTACAAAACGTGGACACATTTTTATAAAAAATGCTTTGAAATGTCATTATTGGTTGCAAGAAGCCTGAGGGAACACAGACAGTCAAAACCAGTTTGGAGGAAGCTGGTTAACAGACTGGCTAACAGTTTACTCACTTCAAAGAAGTCGGGATGTGTTGATACTGATTAGTTGATATTGAGAGGTCATTTCAAGTCATCGTGTAGATGGTTAACTAAAACGGAGGAATAAGTCCATGACCCTGAACACACTGCATTCACTTTTGCAACTTCAAGTCCAACTTTTGTTTCCCCAACGTCTACAATAGATTTCCCATTTACACCATGCCAGACTAAGAGAAAATAAGATAGTGCTCCGTTATATAAAAAAAATAATAAAAAAATTAATTAATAATGTGGGCTAATATTTTAAAACTTGGAGCCACCTGGACAAATTTCTCCCTCAAACTATTGTTTGACCTTTAAGGAGTACTACCAGCTTTCTTTTTACTGTTAGTGTCCAGAACCTCATGCAGCTTGCAAACCTACCAGAAACCTTTTATTCTAGGAGTCTTCATATCAGGTCACCTGATCCATCACAGGTTTTTACACCAGGTGCCCTTCCGGTCACAACCCTCCCATTTTCTAACTGGGCTTACCACTTACTGGCTTCTTGTAGCTGCCTGCATCGAAACGCTGATGCTTGCCTACAAAGCTAAAAACAGACCAGCATCTACTTACCTCCCAGCTCTAATCACTTATCCTCCAGCACTGCCTGGATCTTGCCAAATGCCTAAATGTAAATGTAACTCAGAGCCACAACTCCCTAAGCTACCACTGTACAGTACATGGTCTGTTTTGTTTACTATATATTTCTTTTAATTATTAGATCACTTTTGAATGCACTTTTAGCATTTTGTTGATTTGTGAAGCAGCCCATCATAGCAATTATGACCACAGTAAAAAAATAGTTAAAACAAACCTCATCAGTGTATTTATATCCTCTGTTAATAAAGTGACTAACCATTTCACAAATCAACTTGGAAACCTGACAGACAGAAATGTTCTGGCTCTGATGGATGGTGCGTTTAAATCATCCAGATGTAAAGTAAAAGATGACCAGCGCCATTTATCTACCTACTGTTTGTGCATGTGTCAAGTATAAACCAGACACTATTTCACACTGGTGCATTTTCACATCATCCATCACTTGGTTTTTGGTCACTTATGTTAAACATACTGTTACTTAAAGTATGCATATATTATAAATCTTAAGTGTGGTGTTCAAGGCATGAAGTGGCCTTAAGTTCATAATGCCTAATTTAGGACATTTGCGCAAAGAATTGGGAATCCTTAGTCCAAGATCTACCTTTGATTGGGCAGCTTTCTATTTTTGGCTCTCTATCTACCTTTCTTGGCATCTTGTAATTGCCGCATGACTTCTTCTCGCTCAGCCTGTTCCGTTGCTGTGGTAACGCGGAAGGAGCCTTCCCGCGTAAACGTGGTGCGGTTGGCGTCGAAAGTAGCTGTGACCCCGCACTCCTTCTCTCTCTTCTGTTTCCGCTCCAGACATGCAGCGAATGCACAACCTACTGCATGGCTCAGACGCTCACCCTGAAACACAGACATCACAGATACTCGGGTCATGACAACATTCCTGTTTTCAAACTTAATGGCTTGAGGCTTCAGCTGTGTCAAGATTGGCTCACGATTAAACCTTAAAAAAAAATGAATGGGGGAAAAACAGTAATTATTTTTTTTCAAATTTATAATTCTTATCTTTTTGATAGAGAAATTAGATTATTTATATTTATTATTTATAAACACATAACGGTGCAAGACAAGTGTGATGTACACCCTTCTTGGTATACTCTTTAAGATTAACTGAATGAATGAGAATGATAAGGTGACGTTCTAAACCTAAAAATATTATAATTTTTTTTCTGTGCTGAAGCTTTATGCTGCAAAGTTTCTGAAGTGGCAATGTCCTTCCACTTTGATCCAGAGACAGACCATAATGCACGTGAGGTACTGAATTTGTGTAATCAAACAATTAGACACAGAAAAAAAAAACTATTTTTAATGCAAATAAAAACAAATGCATGGTTGTTTAATCTATTTTAGTATCAAGCACATATGTACATGTCTGGTCTGATATAGGTCAGCATGTTGACAAGTATGTGTTACTTCATATTGAATTAATCATAATCTGTTATAATCTAAAAAAAATAATCTTAACTGTAAATGTATTTCATGGAATACACTCTTTCCACATTTAATAAAATTTTATCTGCAGAGCATTTTTAATAATGTACAGTACATCACCACAAAGCAGCATTACATAAACCCTGATGTGGGTTTAGATTCATAGTAAAACGTGGCAGAGACAACAGGAACCAGTGAAACAGAGTACAGGATAATGGAGCAGACCTACTGCTCATACTGTTGTCTGGTTACTTGTCTGTATGTTTAATAAAGATTGCTTCATTGAGTTTGTGGGCAGCTATTGAGAGTTCAATGTTCAGTAAAGATTAGGGCTGTGATTTGCTAGCAGTTCCCCGCAAATAGTAAGAAGTAGACTGCCATATTTAACAAAAACTGAACAGTTTAGGGAACAAGTGAACAATAGTTCATTACTTCACCAGACGTGAGCCAGCAAAACTACCCATCAGTCCTTTAAACTCATTGGAGCCCTAAAAATATATATATATACTTGGAGCTCACAACAGACTTTGCATTAATTTCATGCACTATTCATTACCATCAAGGAGAAATATTAACATTATGTAATAATTACATATGTATTTCATTAACAAATCATTAATAATACACAGGCTATTAATGTACATAATATCTTTAGGAATAACAGTGTCCGTCTAAAGCAATTAAATCACATTTATTCACATGTTATACACGTTTTATTAGCATATGTTTTGCAATGCATCAGTATTTATTTTAATGTATATTCAGTATTTTATTTAAAAATGGCGACATTAACACCGTAGCAGCAACAGACGATGTGTTGGTGATGGTGCAGGGTGTTCTGAATGCAATTTTGTTGAGGGAAGTTCCCTTAAAAAACATTCCCTCGTCGACTGGAAACATTTATGGACGTACGGCCTTCTTTAAAATATTTGCACTGTTCAAATGTTTTACTGCCAATAAAAGCTCATCATCACCATACTGTACTTGAAGTCTTCCCTCAAAATACATCAGGGAGTAAAGATGAGGAACTAAAGTTGAAAGTACGCTGTGGATTGGAATGCAACATTAGTCTGGCTTGAGTGTGAGTACATACTGTATGCTTCCATTGAAAACGTACTTGCTGTGTCCCGTGCTTATTAGTTCATCTGAAAGAGAACTGCAGCATGCTAACTTCAAATAGAACATGCCTGATTTATTTAAAAAAAAAAAAAAAAAACAGTACTATTTCCCTACTTGTGCGTACGAAGTCTGCAAGCGATAAGCTCTAAAGGAGTTATTTCTACGTTTACAGATGGAATCACGTGACAGGAAAACGACACACATTCAGCCTTGTTGCTTGGAACTGGATTAGAGCGGTAGGGTGAGTGTAAATCCATTACATTACAAAGCCCAGGAATAGACTGCTGCTGAATAGGGCTCATGTCAGGAAAACACAAGCTGAAAGTCAATACTTAGTGTATAACAATATGCCTGTGTAATATAATATGAATGATGTGAATGGATTCTGTAGATGATTGTACGTTTTTTCATTTACATTCAGCATTCTCAGTGAACATCAGAGTACTCACTGAATCTTTGATGGCCATGAAGCAGTGACAGATCCAGCGGCGAGTAGTGCCGTCTCTGCAGATGTAAGAGAACGCCCTTTCAAAGTTCCGGTCAGGAGCGCAAAACGAAACCTTCTCTATTGTCTGGTCAAGAATCAGATCCTGGAGCGGAAGAAACAAACTTTAGCACCACTGTTAAAAGAGTTCACATTAGCTACTATATTTATCTGTAACACTACAATATTAGCTCAGGTATTGATGAACAGCACTAATTCGGACCAGCAGGGGGCAGAACATAACCACATCACACATCTGGGTTTCTGAACGCCGCCTGATGGCATGTCCACTGTTTAAAATGTGTGTCAGCTTAAACAGCGCAGATTTTGGCATTTACCTTAGGAGGACACACACACACACACACACACACACATACATATATAACTTTTCCACATTTTGTCACATTACAGCCACAAACATGAATCAATTTTATTTGAATTCCACGTGAAAGACCAATACAAAGTGGTGTACACGTGAGAAGTGGAACGAAAATCATACATGATTCCAAACAT